>ML797240.1:55549-101534 GCA_009831015.1 Picea engelmannii | reverse complement strand
AGTGATCTTGTTCTTATGATGCTCTTATCTATTGAAATGCAAAGAACTATAATAATGGCATAAACATTAACAGAGGAAGTACTTTTCTCCCATAAGAGAACAAGCAGACATAAGCCCACAAATATCACTATGAACCAATTGAAGAGGCTAAGAAGGTCGCCTCACTTTGTCTTCAGGAAAGGACTTTTGATGGTATTTGTACCAACACATGCCCTTCACAAACACCACTAGGTGGTTCAATCTATGGAAGATCATCAACCATGTGCAAATGATTTATATCTCACATGACCCAAAGTTTGTAAGTCATGTTACCCCCTCTCACCTAGGGGTAACTAGAGGAGATCATTCTTCATGATCCACATTGTAGATAGTGGTCCTAGGGATAATTTTAAGGATCCATACTTATCTTAAAGTATAGAAACCTTGGCGAATCTTTTTAATTCTTAAAATGCCAACCATAAAATGTATGGCGATATTTTTGTAAAAATATTCAAGTTTCTATGGATTTTATATAGTTTGTAGAAAATTTTGGTGATTTTTAGAGTAAAATGCTTTTATCCTAGAGTTTGGGTGAATCATTTTACAAAAAAATGGAAATTGGCAAATCTTTTTTGGGAAAAGCCATGGAAAATTAGCCCATGGGAAAATTTTATCCCCTAAAATTTTCCTTGATGATGACCAACGTTCTCCACAAACAACAGCTCCTTAGATGCCTCTTCCTCATCATTGCTCAGCTCATTGACTTGATCACCAAAATCATCTGATGGTGGTGGTCCAACACACATGAGGTACATTAGCCATTGTTTCATACGAAGTGTTTATGTTTAATGTATTGGGCATTTAGGTAAGGATCATGGGTTGAAGTCAGATAATGAATCATGATGCTTCGAAGTTATGCTTTTTGCCTTGTTTCACCTTGGTGGCCATTATACGTACTCTAGTCAAGTGTTGTCACTCTTGGGGAAAAGGGGTACTACTGGGAGGCCTTGATAGGGGTAACATACCCATACCTTTTCATACTTAACACTTTCCATTTATTTTTTCCTTGCGTTGTACTATATTTTGGGAATGGTTGTTACGTGTATCCCAAAAAGGTTTGTACGTCATTCTCCTATGAGAAGAAGGGGCTTAAATGCCCGAGGTTGATGTAGTTGTAAGAAAGAATGGAAAAAGCATGTTATAAATTCAAAATGCAAAAGAACATAATGGGATATAAATGATAAATCAAAAGCCAAGTAAGCTTGAGCTCTATGTGATGTCATGTTCCCAAGAGTAGGCCAGCAGGGAGTGACTTAGTAGTCTATCTGTTCTCGTAGACTATAGTCAGGCACAAACAGGGAACAAGAGGATAAATAAGGGTGAATTAGTGGCTAAACGATGAATTAAGCCAAAAAGCATAGGAAAAGTCACTTAAGCTAAAGTCAACGGAGAAATAGAAGAAAAAAGTGTTGAGGGGGAGACTTAATTAATTAATCACTCACCTAGGAGGAAAAGCGCCTAGCTTAAGTGATGTCAATGGAGAATTAGATCGAGAAAGGTATTAAAGGAGGAATTCAACCCAATTCCTCATTATGTTATGATTTGATGTGGAGAGAGTTCCAGAGGAGGAAATCAACCCCTTTGTTGTTTTGTGGATTTTTGGACGAAACCACCACCTAGGTTGGTTTCGGTGTTGGAAGACACACCCTAGCCTATCGGAGATACCATCCAGGTATTTCACCATGCCAGTTAAGGAGTATTCCAACCTATTGCAGTGATTGTGCAACTCAGCCAGTGAGGGCACAAGGGTTAGAAAGGGTTTTGTGTAGTTGCACGAGACCAAGGTTTATCTTGCAGATTCCTTCCGACCCAGTTGAGGATCAACTAGGGTGCTTCTTTTTGAGCCACCAGTCATTAGATTCTGACAGTGGAATCTACCAGGGTGCATCAGAAAGCCAGGAAGTGCGCAACTCTTGAGGGACATTTGGGGTTTCAGGGGGTGTTCCGGATCAAATCAGAGGAAACCCTTTTGACCCATTACAGAGGAGGCCAAGGCGCACATTTCGAGACATATATCATTGGATTTCGACGGTGGAATCACTAGGGCGCACTCACAGAGCCTAGGAGGTGCGCAACCCCCCAGGGGATGTCATCTAGAGCTTCAAAGGCCAGATCTTCAGTCCGACAGTTACCGGGAGGAGCCTAGAGACCAGGGCACTCAGTTTGGGGCAATTTCCAGTCTGTTCTGTCGAGTATAGCCACCAGGGCTAGTTTTCTAGTATTTGCAGCAGTGGTCGTGAGTTTCCAAAACTGCATTTTGTCGATCTATCCGTGCATGTGTAGATCTACCTACATCTTCTGATCACGTGTATTTTCTATTAGTTGCTTTGTATTCAAGTGATGATCCATGAGATCTAGCTTATGATTATTTTCTCTACTTTCAGCGTATTATTGTATTTCCTGCATTTCCCTCATAATACATACTATTGAGATGGTGTTTGTTCCTTATTTCACATGCATCATATATACTGCTTAAAAATTATTTGTATGGCAGACACATGCGAAAATTACCAAGCATGTTAAACAATTAACTCAAACACATCCAGAAACCTCAGAGTATCAAATCCGAGAGTCAAAACACTAGTTCAACAGTAGATATCCAAATCAGTTGGATTAGGGATATTGCAGTGGTATCAAAGCCTTCTTCCTGCCAGCATGTGAAGAAGTGCTTCTCATGACACCATGATTCCGAGAACAGGTGAAGAATACCCAGAGGGTCAAGGACATATTGGGGACGAGTACATTCAGTACCATAGAGGACATAACAGAGACAGGAGAGACAGGAACAAAAGGGACTACACTCCCTTCCACACTTAGTCAGATAGAGAGCCATAGTTAGAGGACGGAGAGCACATCATCTCTGACACAGAGGTAGAGATAGAGAGGAGTATGGGTGACAGACGAGATACACTAGAGGGTAGGGGGGAAGGCCCCAAGACACATCCTGACAATATACAAGACATCTTGAATGACCTAGCCAGAGGACATCGGGACATGATGAATGCCATAGCACAGATGGCCATCAGTACACAGATGATCCAACACAGTGTGAGTACTATAGGTGCCAATGTCGCAAGAGGAGCAAGTGGTTCAGGAGAACACCAGGGAGGTGGGGCCCGTGGCTCCAATGGATCTGAAGGCGGAGCGAGTGGACACTCTTCACCTATCTGTTCCTATACATCATCTGGGAGGATTCCTCGACCTTTATATCCACAGTTCCAGGGGGGACAACCGTTGGAACAACCAGGGCTTGTAGGAGGACAGCTAGGTCAGGGACAGGCAGTGCCACAGGATCCATTTGGAGAGTACAAGAGAGATTACTTGGCACTAGGACTAGAGTTCCATGCAGACATGAGTTTGCTAGACTATTGTTCGATCAGGTATCGGGACAGACCCTAGGAGGCATAGAGGGGCAATGGGAAAACTCAAAACATGGATTTCATCAAGAAAGTGGGAAAGTTGAACATTCCTACTTTTGATGGATCATCATGATGCTCGACTCATGCATGGGTACAAAAGCTTGACACATATTTCAAGCTTAACCCGATGACGGAGTCAGAAGCTATCAACTTCGCCACTTGCACATGGATGGGAAGGCCCGCAAGTGGTGGTACCATGGGCTGGTGACCTTGGGTCACAACCACATTACTTCATACTTGGAGTTCACTGAGAGGTTGATGGAGAGATCCATAGCTCCATTTCAAGGACCTTACACAGTTGAGACAGACAGGGTTAGTTGAGGCCTTCATCACAGAGTTCCAGCGGAAGGCAGTGGCCGTATCAAATATATCGGAGCACAGATTTGTGATGTTGTTCACCAAGGCATTGACAAAGCCATTGAGGGGTTGGGTTACAGATTTCAAGCCTCACACCTTACAGGAGGTCATTGTGCACACAATAGACATGGGGGACTCAGCGCTGAAACCCAAAACCTTTACCAAACCCTTTGTACCACAAAGAGACAGGGATCAGAAAAATCCTCAAAGGGAATGAAAGGGTAAATCCAAGCTGGATGATGACACCGGACGTGAGTTGATGAGGAAGAGCTTTGCTTCTCTTGTAGAGACCCTTGGGTCCCATGGCATAGATGCATGGGAAAGGGGTAGATCCACTACATTGAGGTGGAATCAAGCAGTGAGGAGTAGGATGAGGAGATCGGAGCGCAGGCAGACAATGATTTTGAGGAGGAGACTACACACGAGTCGGAGAGGCATCTGAAGAAGCCTCGGATTCAGACAGAGGCACAACCCAAGGAAGAGACAAAACCTCAAAGAGAGGTGAAAGGGGAAACCATAGCCACCCTTTCCAGAGTACCCAGGTACAACACTCTCAGGCTCAAGGGCTTTGTATAGGGGCAGCGCATGACAACTCTACTTGATGGTGGGGCCACCCACAATTTCATAAATGTGTCCTTAGTAGCTACAGGGGGTTACGCACTGAGGAGTTTGAGGGATTCCACGTGGCAGTGGTAGATGGATACACGATGACATGCTTGGACATGGTCCCAAACCTAGAGGTCAAGCTAGGAAACTACACCCTGACAAATACCTTCTATGTAGTTGACCTATAAGATACAAATGCAGTGTTGGGGGTGTAGTGGCTATATTCATTGGGGGAGATTGGGTTCAACTATTAGACGTTGACCATGAGCTTCAAAGACACCAATGGATCGAGAGTGGTACTGAGAGGCATGTCCACAGGAGCACCCTGAGCAGTATCAATGAAAAAGATGGAGCGGATCTTCCGTCACGCTAACGTAACATATGCAGCTGAGTGTCTAATCACCACCCGGAAGGATTCAGAGGGCATGGAGCATTACCATCCACAGATCAAGAAGCTTCTGAGTCAGTATGAGATAGTGTTTGGAAATTGGGGCGATACCACCTGGGAGACCACCAGACAGGGGATTCGAGCATACAATTGAGTTGGAGGCAGGGCTACACTGGTGATCACCGCGCCCTATAGGCACTCCAAGAGATTCAAGGATGAGATTGAGAAAGCAATCAAAGAATTGCTTGTGATGGGGCACATCAAGCCTAGCACGAGTCCTTTTGCTTCTCCAGTTGTTCTGGTACTAAAGAAGGATGGCACATTGAGGATGTGCATTGATTACAGATCTCTCAACAAGAAAACGATCAAGAATGGTACCCCATTTCGCGCATAGATGAGTTGATGGACGAGTTGCATGTGGTAGTTTTCTTCACCAAGATTGATTTGTAGTCAGGATATCATCAGATCAACATCAAGGAGCAAGACATAGAGAAAACAACGTTCAGATGCCATTTCAGACATTTCAAGTTCTTGGTCATGTCGTTCGGATTGATTAATGCACCTGCCACTTTCCAGTCTTGCATGAACCACATCTTTAGAGGGCATCTCAGAAAGTACCTTTTGGTATTCTTCGATGACATATTGATTTACAACAGGACATAGGATGAGCATCTGGCACATTTGGAGGAGGACTTGGGATTTATGCAGGCATAATCATTATATGCCAAGGAGTCCAAATGTGAGTTTGGGATGAGAGAACTATTGTACTTGGGGCATATCATTAGTGAGCAGGGAGTACAATTTCATCAGGAGAAGATCAGGGCCATTACGGATTGGCTAACATCCAAGAACCTCATGGAGCTGAAGGGATTCTTTGGGTTATGCAGTTACTACATGTGGTTTTCATAGGCTTTTCACAGTTGGGAGCACCACTCACAGATCTAACCAAGAAGGGTGCTTTTCATTGGATGGAGGAGTCACATCAGACATTTGAGAAGATGAAGGAGGTTATGAACACATGCCCTATTCTAGCCCTTTTGGATTTCTCTAGGTCGTTTGTCTTAGAGTGTGACGCATCAGGGGTGGGGATTGGAGCAGTTCTTATGCAGGGAGGCCATCCCATTGTGTTCGTGTGCAAGAAGCTCAATGAGTCAAAGAGACTCTTCTCGATTTACGACAAGGAAATGTTGGCGATCATGCATGCCTTAACCAAATTCAGGCAGTATCTAGTGGGCATCATATTTGTAGTGAAGACTGATCACAACAGTCTCAAGTATTTCCTAGATCAGAAAGACCTCAGCGAGAGATATCAAAAGTGGGTCTCGAAGATCCAAGACTTTGACTTTGACATTAAGTATGTTAAGGGAAAAAGGAACGTCGTAGCAGATGCCTTGTCTAGGAGACCATCAGGGTGTTCGATGATGGATATTTGCACAAACTAGAAAGTACATTTGTTAGTGGAGTACTCCAAAAACAAATTTTGTTGTGAGGTATTGGATGGACAGGTAGTTGATGATAGATATCGGGTGTTAGACGATGTCATTTTCTACTAGGACCGGATCTACTTGGTTCCAGAATCTACCTTGAAAGGGAAGATTCTGAAGGTGTGTCATGATTCGCCTGCAGCTGGGCACCAGGGGTACTTCAAAACTTATAGGCAGATTAGGGAGAGATTCTCATGGAAGGGTCTCAAGGATGATGTACTGAAACACATCCGAGAGTGCACGACTTGTCAACAGAACAAGTCCGAGCAGACACACCCCGCGGGGTTACTTTAGCCTCTACCCATTCCGGAGCAGAAATGGGAGAGCATTTCTATGGACTTCATTACATGTCTTCCTCGAGTGCAGGGCAGGGACTGTATATTTGTGGTGGTAGACAAGCTGACCAAATTTGCACATTTATTTGCCATACCCACAGAATACAAGACCATATAGGTAGCGGAGCTATTTTTCATAGAGGTTTTCCAGTTGCACGATTTACCTAGGCAGATAGTCAGTGATAGAGATGAGCGCTTCATCAACGCGTTTTGGGAGGAGCTCTTTCGGTTGGTGGGCACAGAGCTAGCCACGAGTACTAGCTACCACCCACAGACAGATGGAAAGACAAAGATTGTCAACAAATGGGTGGAGAGGTATCTGAGAAACTATGTGGGGGGGGGCAGCAACGCACATGGGTGATATGGTCGCACATGGGTGAGTATTGTTACAACACGACGTACCATATGTCTATCACGATGTCACCATTTAGAGCATTGTATGGATACGATGCACCATCTTTTGTAGAGACTGTGTTTGGAAATAGCAGGGTCCCGGGGGCCAAAGACTGGGTTGAGGAGAGTTAGAGGATTCTACGAGCAGTAAAGGAGAACTTACAAGAAGCTTAGAACCAATAGAAGATCTATGCAGATAGGCAAAGGATAGAGTGCAGTTTCGAGCTAGGAGACTTGGTTTTTCTGCGTTTACAGCCATAGAGACAGTCCTCCTTGAAAAGGAGTGGGGCAGAGAAGTTGAAGCCTAGATTTTATGGACCGTACAAAGTCATCAAGAGGGTAGGTGAGGTAGCATGAGCTAGAGCTACTGGAAGGTAGCAATATTCTCAACGTCTTTCATGTTTCTTGCCTTAAAAAAGAAGTGGGACAACAAGTTAGCATTTCAAAGGAGTTGCCACCCTTGGATGAGGAGGGTCAGTTGGAGCTAGTGCCGGAGGAGGTGCTCGAGCAGAGAGAGCACAGATTGAGGAGCAAGGTCATCAGGGAGTGCTTGGTTAGATGGAGGGGACTTCCAGTGGAGGACACCACATGGGAGGGAGAGCATATATTGCAGCACCTAGGATTGATGTTGCTTGAGGACAAGCAATCTCGAGAAGGGAGGACTGTGATGTCCCATTCCCAATAGTAGGTCGGCAGGGAGTGACTTAGTAGTCTATATGTTCTCGTAGACTATAGTCAGGCACAAACAAGGAACAAGAGGAGAAATAAGGGTGAATTAGTGGCTAAACGATGAATTAAGCCAAAAAGCATAGGAAAAATCACTTAAGCTAAAGTCAACGGAAAAATAGAAGAAAAAGGTGTTGAGGGGGAGACTTCATTAATTAATCACTCACCTTAGGAGGAAAAGCACCTAGCTTAATTGATGTCAACATAGAATTAGATCGGGAAAGGTATTAAAGGAGGAATTCGACCTAATTCCTCGTTATGTTATGATTTGATGTTGAGAGAGTTTCAGAGGAGGAAATCGACCTCTTTGTTGTTTTGTGGATTTCTAGAGGAAACCACCACCTAGATTGGTTTCGGTGTTGGAAGACACCCTAGCCTATCGGAGATACCATCCAGGTATTTCACCGTGCCAGTTCATGACTATTCTGACCTATTGCAGTGATTACGCAGCTCAACCAGTGAGGGCACAAGGGTTAGAGAGAGTTTTGTGTAGCTGCGCGAGACTAGGGTTTATATTGTAGATTCCTTCTAACCCAGTTGAGGATCAACCATGGTGCTTCTTTTTAGCCACCAATCATCAGATTCTGACAGTGGAATCTACCAGGGCGCATTAGACAACCAGGAAGTGTGCAACTCTTGTGGAGGGACATTTGAGATTTCAGGGGGTGTTCTGGATCAGATCAGAGGAAACCCTTCCGACCCATTACAAAGGAGTCCAGGGTGCACATTTCAAGACATATATCATTGGATTCCAATGGTGGAATCACTAGGGGGCACTCACATAGCCTAAGAGGTGCGCAACCCCCCCAGGGGATGTCATCCAGAGCTTCAGAGGTCAGGTCTTCAGTCCGATAGTTACCGAGAGGAGCCTAGAGGCCAAGGCACTCAGTTTGGGACAGTTTCTAGTCTGTTTTGTCAAGTATAGCCACTAGGGCGAGTTTTCTAGTATTTGCAGCAGTTGTTGTGAGTTTATGGAATTGCATTTTGTCGATCTCTGTGCATGTATAGATCTACCTACATCTTCTGATCACGAGCATTTTGTATTAGTTGTTTTGTATGCCAGTGACAATTCATGAGATCTAGTTGATGATTATTTTCTCTGCTTTCAACATATCATTGTATTTCATGCTTTTCTCTCATAATACATACTATTGAGATGGTGTTTGTTCCTTATTTCACATGCATCGTATATACTGCTTAAACATTATTTGTATGACACACATGCGAAAATCACCAAGCATGTTAAACAATTAACTCAAATGCATCCAGAAACCCTTAGAGTATCAAATCTGAGAGTCAAGACACTAGTTCAACAGTAGATATCCACATCAGCTGGATTAGGGATATTTAACTCTAACCCTTTGCTATGAGGCCATCACCCCAAGTCCTAATGCATTGACTACATATCCAAAGAAAGGACTTAATTGAATTATCCCGCTGCAATAAATGCATAAACTTGAAAAGGGGCTTGCAAAGAAAAACAATGAATATCAAAAGGCAAGATTGGGGTGGAAAGAAATTGTGTCGAGGAAAGGGTAACTCGATGCATTAATCACTCCCTCTACAAATGCGCTCATGGAGATGAACATCACACGTGACCTTGCATGTTAATGACACAATGACCATGAAGTAAACACCAAGTCATACCATCCACTCACATTTACTCCTCTACTTGGGTACTAGCACACCTAATAGGGTTCTATGATGGTCCTCCCATACCTAAACTTGAAAAATTGCATAAAGTCATAAGTTGGTGTGAAGTTTGAAAAAAACACCTAATGTGAACTACTTACATGGCTTTTACATTAAAATGTGACTCACCTTTTATGATTCCAATGACTCTTGTATCCATGATGGTTGGTCTCACTTGATTCTTTGAGCCCTTGCTTGATGATGAAGCACACTTGGACATGGTCCGTTGGAGGACATTGTGGTGCTTCTCCCACACATCATGGAGGGCGTTGTGGTGCTTCTCCCACACTTCATGGAGGATGTTGCACATTTCATGGAGGTCGTTGGAGCTTTGATGATGAGCAATTAGATACATGTTGACTTGGCATGTGTCTTGATATCCTCCATCACCTCATGGACCATGGACGTTACACCTAGGAGATAAGGCATTGTACCATGAGCCTAACATGTCACTTGGAGTGTAGTGCGCCCCCACCATGGATGTTGCACCCCTTTGAGGACGTTGAGGTTTGGTTTGATGGCATTTCCCTTGATGATGATAATACACCTTGTTGGAGAGGTCACAAAGCCCTTTTCTTTGATGATGTCATGATTGGGAATTGGGACGTTGCACATGTGATGGGACATCACTCTTGAGGATGATGTGACACTTGCTTGAGCTAACTTAACACTTTAGATGATGAGTTGGCACCTTTGGATGTGACTTTCTTGATGAGGCATGAATTTTGATGATACCTTGCACCTTTTGGGAGAGAGACATGACTTTTGGAGCTTTGTACCCCATTTGGAGATGACATCACCCTTCATGAGGCTTCTACACTCACATGTGTGGCGATTTTTTGAGGGGAGTTTTCATGTTTTAGCATTGTATCATTTTTGGGAGTCTGCCTAGACCTATCCACCTTGTATTATGGATATTATGTTTTTGGGGCTTTTAGTGGATATTAGCTAAATGAGGGCAAACGCTTGGTTTCCTCATATAAATAGAGGAAGTGCTCCCTCATTGATTCATCATTGCTACTTGTAGAGGATTACTACTAGTCTCTTCTTTATTTATCTTTTGCCTAAGGATGACTAACTCATGTGACTTCTTGGAGAGATGATCTTTGGATGATTTTTCAAGTTTTGATGGATGATTTCATGGTTGGTGTTTCATGGATGATTATTGATTCACCTAATAAGTGTTATTTCTAAGTCTTTGTGGATTTATTGATGCATGTATTAAGTGTGAATGTTCTTATCAAAGTGGTAATAATGCATTTCCCTTATATTTTTCTTGAATAGATCTTATCTTGTAAACCCTAGGAAGGTTTGTAGTGGACTACCCTAGTGGTTTTTCCTATACGATATCCTTCTAAGGTTTGTAGTGGACTACCTTAGGGTTTATCCAAGATCCACCCTTGTTATCATCTATTAAATGTTGCTAGAAGACATAGGACGACTTCTTAGGGTTTGTAGTGGACTACTCTAGTTGCCCTCCTATAGGATACATTCCTAGGGTTTGTAGGGGACTACTCTAGGGTTTTATCCAAGGTCTCTCTATCACCTTTTCCTTCAAGAAAGTTCATAGTTTGACTCCATTTTCCCAAGAGGAATAAACGACACTAGTCTTAACCCCTTGTAGTAAGCCTTTAAAACTAAATTTACCTTCCTTTTTAATTACTCTAGGGTTAGATTAGGATTTGTGGCAATTTCATTTTCAGCCATCATTGAGCTTGACGTCTAGGGTTTGATTGGCATCTTTCACCTTAAAGTGCATCTTGTTATTATTTATTGCATATTGCTGATTTATTTTTCAGCCCTCTAGGCTTGATGTCATTTAAGGATGTTCTACTCTCTTATCATTTCAGCAATTAATTGTTTGCAAAACCCTAGTTTAACTTGTGTTTTTTCAGCCCTAGATTATTACATGTTTAACTTGTTTAGAGGGCTGATTTATTATTTCTGTTACAACTTGATATATTGTTGAAGTTCATTATCTTTCACACAAGATTTGCAACAGCCATAGCTTTTCCTTTATTTTGTAGTGTTTGGGATATCTGTTTGACATATTTTAACTTGCTAAACATCATTAATTGGCTTAGATACCACACACACAAATCTAGAAATTGCTTCATTAAACAACCTTATGCTTACTTCGAAAACCTTGATCTAGTGGTGGTATGTTTGAGTAGCTAATATAGGAGGTCGTAGACTTGATCTTATCTTTCTATTGGACTCCTTGAGGTTACTAGGGAAGCCTCTTTTGTGTTAGATTTCATCCTTCAATAAAGCGAGGGAAGTGATTGCTAAGGTACCAGTGATAACACTTCCATGTTACACTTGTCTTAGCCCTTGTGAAAGGCTTTGCACAAAGGTGCTAGATACTTTGATAACAAGTCCCAAATGTTGATGCCATAGCATGTTGGTGTCGTCGGGATTGGTTACCATATCCTAAAATTGGAAGGTTGAGTTATCACGAATGACCACTTTCTGTTCACTATGTTGTTGTCGATAATTGGAGACAAGGTGTTGATGCTTGGTCATATTGTCGATAGATCTAGAATCAATGATCCATTCCTATGAAGAAGTGGACCAATATGCAAATCCAATAGTATTGTCTTCAAGAAGCCCCTTGTCACACCCTATTTGTTTTGCAAACTCTTCAATACTTTGAAGGAAAGAGATGCAATATTAAAGGCATTTCCCTCCTTATGCCAGTAGTTGTTGATAATTTTTTCTTCTTAGAGGATTTTAGGTTTTCCCCTTAGCCTTCTCAAACTCGTGCTTAAAAGGTGTAGAAGTAGCTTTTGAATGAATTTGATCTTGGGTGAGTAATTCTCCCATATTCCTTATTGTGACTTCATTCTCGATAAGATTAGTGAAAACCTCCTCAAGAAAGGGAGTCTTGTAACTCTTCATAAATAGAGGAATATTATAAGATGATGGCAAACAATTTGATTGGAGAGAGATTATTTAAAACAATACTTATATATATTGAATCTATTTTCACCTTTCTTCCTTATGTAATGATGCCATCCTTCAAGTTCTTAAACTTTGCAATATACTCCTCCATGTTTTCAAAGTCAATCATTTTGAGATTAGAAAGTTTAGTTTTGAGTCCAATTCCCTGAGTTGTATTCACTATTCCAAAGGGTGTCTTGAAGGTATCCCTAATTTCATTTTCACTTTTGTTATCCTTGGTGTGATGAATCCATATTCCTTATTGTGACTTCATGCTCAATAAGATTAGCATAAACCTCCTCAAGAAAAGGAGTCTTGTAACTCTTCATAAATAGAGGAATATTATAAGATGATGGMAAACAATTTGATTGGAGAGAGATTATTTAAAACAATACTTATATATTTTGAATCTATTTTCACCTTTCCTCCTTATGTAATGATGCTATCCTTCAAGTTCTTAAACTTCGCAATATACTCCATGTTTTCAAAGTCACTCATATTGAGATGAGAAAGTTTAGTTTTGAGTCCAATTCTCTGAGTGGTATTCACTATTCCAAAGAGTGTCTTGAAGGTATCCCTAATTTCATTTGCACTTTTGTTGTCCTTGGTGTGATGAATCAATTATGGCTCAACATAGAGGGTGATTAGCTTGAGAGCTTCATCTCGAAGAAACATGACCACAACCTATCTATGTCCCTTCAAGTTCCTTGGGGCAGGGTTGGCTTGACTTGCACCATAATTATACACCATCATCCAGATCTAAGGAAAGCAAGTTCATATACTTGGTGAGGTCGTTTGATTGTTGAGAATTCCATTTGGCTCTCTTTGCTATGTTGCTATCATTTTAGGACTTCTAATCACTAAGACTTAATCTTGGATTACCTTACTAATTATCTTCTTTTCATTCTCTCCATCACCCACCAAAATTTGGCATCAGTCACTCTTTTAAATATGAATTCGAGTTCTATTTTTTTCTAGGGCATTAGAACTAGCATGCACTAGCTCCAAAGTGAGAGGAGCATTAGTGATGGTGGTATTTTTCCTAAGTGGTCATTCGACCTCCCTTGGGGATTTTTCTAGGGAACAACTTCAAGTGATCACAAAACCATTCACCCATGATGCCTACAACGACAAGTATGTTGAATATGAAGACTTTGGGGAGGTGTTTCAACAATTGCAAGACCACAAGTAGTTGGAAGAATGCAACAAAAATGGGTTACTTGACAAATTCGACAAGTTGTGTGTGCCTAAAGGAGAGTGATTTCAGCCTCTAAGGGAGGCTCATGCCTCCAAAGTTACAAGTCATTTCGGTGTTGGAAGGATGGTTGCGTAGAAGTGAAGAGTGATTTTGCAAGTAAGGTTAGAAGCTCAATCAACCTTAAAGGCACAAAAACCACATCCTTTCTTCTTCTAGATCGACGAGAGGAGGGTTTTAGCACCATAGCAAAAGATAGACAATTGATGTGGGAGTTCTAGTATGCAAACCACAATGCTCCACTTTCTCCATTAGTGAGTCATTTCTCTATATTTTTGCACACTCCTTATTCCTTGTTGGACTTTTCCCCTTATGGGTTTATCTAAGAGAAATAATGTGTCATATAGTGGAACGGTTATTGATGCAACGCCTATGTTCTTCATGCTCTTGTTTAATTCGGTATATGTGATGTTTTTCTCCTAATTCTTAAACATGTGCATGCTAGTTCTCATTGTAATTGCAGTGGTATCATTAAAATTCCACAAATAACTACTTAGAATCTCATGTTAGGACTCATTGGAATATCCAAGGTAGTTTATAGATCATAATAAAATTGACATATATTTCCAAAGTCAATTTGTAATTTTGACGTAATTGCATGCATCTATAACTAGATTAGATCAATAATAACTCATCTATCAAGCATCGAGAGGGATCAAATTTCTCTAAATGCAAACTTCAATCAATTTAAAGTGTTTAAGGGTAAAAAACTTGAAATTTACACCTCCAAGGATTCAATCCCTCTCATAGCATGCTTGATAGATCTTAGGTTAAGATGGATCTAAGCTAATTATTTCCAATATAACAATGATAATATATAGAATTTGTAAGTAGTGAGGTGAAAGAGACTTGAAAACCTTCACTCACTTAAATACATAAACAAATGTTATCAAAAAATTATAAATCACTAATAGTATATAATATGATGAATCCATGTTTACTACTCTTTCTTTTCCCTAACTATAAAGACAACAATAGTCCAATTTATATAGGTAACCCCTAAACAAACAACTAATTTGTGTTGCTCCCAACACTACCCTTTCCTTATAATGTACACAATGCCTCAAATTTTACATTTAAAAAAACAAATATGCACATTCAACGTCATTTATTGACGTGTGTTAAAACATAGTACATTGTGAGGCGTGGAGCTTGAAGTGCAAAAGTATCACAAATTTTGTATCAATGGTTAACATTTATGTGGACTAAGAAAATTAAATACAAAACTATTATTCCAAGAGGAGCTAATACATATATAAAATCCTACACATATTGCATATGAGGCTATGCATTCAATAAATACAAAAAATATCTTGACATTTATGATAATATTGGATTTGTCAAAAGCTTACGATACAATAAGTTGATGAAACTTATACTTATTCATGTTGGTTTTAAATTGGATAGAGAGATGATGTATTATGTTTCTTTTTCAATTTGGTGAATGGATCAACGTCAAGTTTCTTTAAGTCAATGAGGGACCTATGACAAGGGTGCCCCTTATCCGCCTCTTATTCCTTCAAGTTGTGGAAAGTCTGAGCAAGGATGTGTCCCACTTAAGAGAATTTGGAGGATATTGAGGAACTTAATGTTAACACATTTGATATTTGTGGACAATGTCTTAATATTTGGGAATGGAACTAGCAAGGATGTTAAGGCTTATAATCAGATTCCAAAATTTTTGGAGAATTCATTTGAATGAAGATGCACAGAAATCACCAATCTTATGTAATAAAGTTCTTCCTTGGCGTGAGTAGGTTATTAGGAATGTGCTTCCCTTCAAGATGATCTCATTGGACCAAGGATTAAAGCATTGGGCTTCAAAATGAAACCAAATGATTACGGGCTTAAGGATTGGCTCTAGTTGTATCAAAAAATTGAAAAAGGGGTGTTTTCATGGGTCAACAAGTTGATGTCATTAGGACGCAAACTTATAGTGATCAAAACAATGCTAGAATCCACTCTAGTTTATTGGCATTCGTTAGCTTACATTCCAAGGAGCATATATCAACAAAATTAGGAAGAAGTGTTCTTAATTTTCTACATTGGGAAGAAGGAAAAAGGGATATCATTGGACAAGTGGCAAAGGCTTTTTAAACCTAACATTATGGGAGGTCGGGGCCTAAAAACTATATACCTTTTTGGGAGAGCCTTTGCAACCAAGAGCATATCCATATTGATCATATTGATCACTTAAGAGGGGTAATGGCAATAGACAATGTTTGAAAAATATATTGAGCTTCTTTCTATAGGAGCTTGGATAAGGAATCTAGTGAAAAATCATAACAATGGACCTATGTTCTAGAGGGAAATGGTAATGTATTTTCCATTAATAGGAAGCTTCTTGACACTCGTATTGGAAAGTGGGAAATGAGATGAGAACGATGTTGGGCCTAGAACCATGGATAGGTGGTAAATGATTATACAAATTATTAGATGCATTGAGAACAACATTGAACCAAAAAGGTTTTCATCTCTTGGAAAATCATTTGATCCAATGAGAAGGAATATATGGCATGCAAGGTGGAAATTAGAGCCAAAGCTAGGATTCAAAGGGAATTGGGGAAATGAATGAATCCATCAAGGAATCTATGGCATGTAAGGTGGAAATTAGAGTCAAAGCTAGGCTTAGAGGGGAATTGAGAAAAATAATGGAAGGCATTTACATAAGCATTGGTTAATGCATCAATCAAGATAAGAGACAAAGAATATATGATAATAAAGTCACAAACCCATCTCGAGGACAATATATAGCTAGGTTAGGTTATGAAATGGCATTCCCCCAAGTGAATGAAGAAGAAAAGTGGTGATGGTCAGAAGTATGGAAACTAAAGGAACATCATATCGTATATTATTATGGCTTGTTTTGGCAAAGAAATCTTAACATGGGATAATTTGCAAAAAAGAATGTGGTAGGGACCCAACATGTCTTTTGTGAAAATAATGTGGAGTAAGTGTCCAACATCTCTTTATAGATTGTCATTTTTCTAACTCTTCTTAGATGTTGCAGGGATCATCATGACAAGAAAAGGATAATGGAAGGGAATTAGTTTGGAGGCAACCCTCAAGCATTGATTAGAAGATAAGGAAGTGGAATGTCACTTATCTCTCCCAGTACTGGTGATATGGGTGATTTAGACTACCATGAATAGTGCTACATTTCAAAATGTATATTTGACACTTAGCTCAAGCTCTACATAAGATAAAATACATATATGCAAAGTTTCCAAAAGCATAGATCAAGAAGAAGTAAAGGAGAGTGGGGGAAGTAGAGGTGGACAAATGGTACCCATGGGGTTTTTTAATGGTAGATTATTTTATCCAACAAGAAGGAATCTGTGGCATGCAAGGTGAAAATTAGAGTCAAAGCTAGGCTTAGAGAGGAATTAGGAAAAAGAACGAAAGGAATTTACACAGACATTAATTAATGCCTCAATTAAGATAAGAGACAAAAAATATAAGATAGTATGGTATGTTAGATTTTTCTTATTTACAGAGCATTAGTGTTACTAGTGTTCTTTTACTTCATTACCATTAACATGTATATATCATGTACTGAGAAGTAGCAACATAAACAAGAGATAGAAAGAACACATGAGATTTATCCTAGGAAAACCCAACAACCTTTCTTAGATAGATTATGTTCACAAAGCAAGTCCAACAAATAAACCCTAGCTCAAGGCTAGCACAACCAAGAACACCACCACAGCTGCAACAACACTATACCAAGATATCACACCTCCTCAAGGAGTAGCGCACAAGAGAGAGAATACCAAAAGACTAAACAAGAAGAAACCGAGTCACTACAGTTGTTGCATCACCTTCTCCAAACTTGTGCCTTGCTTCTGGGTGAATGAGAGAGTGTGAGTGGGTGAACAAATGAGCCAAGACGTCCCCTATTTATAGTCTTCCTGGCCCACTTCATTATTCTAATTCTTCTGGGCCAACTTCTCTTCTGGGGTGTTTCAAGATCTGTCCAATGGATCTCTTGCTTTTGGAATCTTCTCTACATCTAAGAAAGGTCATCTAGGAGGGAAAGATCCTCCCGCGGCTACCAAACATCAACACTCCCTCTTAGTTAGGGAGGTATCTTTCACGATGTCTTCGTCTAGTAGTCCACTGGCTACTCTGCAATCAACTGGTAGCACACAACTGCCACAATGCCATCGGTAGCTCAAATCATCTGTCACATTCTCTGCAATCAAGTAGCACACAACTAATCCCAATGTGAATTGGTAGTTTCCATGGAAATCATCTAGTAGCGCACAACTACTACCATGCCATCTAGTAGAACACGACTATGTCAATCCATAGTAGTACACAACTGTTATCCAGTGGTACATAACCACTCCAAGTAGCACACAACTATTATCTAGAGACACAATGTCTCTCTCCTGCAATCAACTGATAGCTACACAAGCTACCACCATAAAATCCAACAGTCTCTATGATTATGCAACAATCAACTAGTAACACATAACTATGACAATATGCCATCAACCATAATCATAGTATGACATCTCCATGACTACGCAACAATCAACTAGTAGCACACAACTACTACAATGCCATCATCCATAGTTAGCATATGTATGACTATGCAACAATCAACTAGTAGCACACAGCTACTACAATGCCATCAACCATAAGCATAGTCTACCATCTCCATGACTATGCAGCAATCAACTAGTAGCACATAGCTACTACAATGCCATCATCCATAGTTAGCATATGTATGACTATGCAACAATCAGCTAGTAGCACACAACTACTACAATGCCATCAACCATAGTCATACCTATGATTGTGTAGCAATCATCTAGTAACACACAGTTACTATAATATGCCATCAACCATAATCATAGTCTCATGACTATGTGTGTGATGTTTCTTCTCTCATCAGGTCTGACAGTGCATTACCCCCTCGGTCACATGACTAATCTAGGGAACCCTTGGCTAGAGGGGTTAGTCGGCATGAGAAGAAACAACACACCTCCCTCTTAACGAGGGTGGACATTCAACATCACACCAAGCTTGTCCCTAAAGTACTCATACTTCACTCTTGACAAAGGCTTGGTGAGGATGTTCGTTATCTACTCATCTGTGGATATCTACGATCTCTATAGCTCCTCTTTGCACCATGTCTCGAATGTAATGATATTTGATCTCTATGTGCTTAGACCTATCATGGAATACAGGGTTCTCCGTAAGCTTCACGCAACTTTGATTGTCACAATGTAGCAAAATTGGCTCCAACTCTAGATCAAATATCCCTGCAAGCAACTTCCGAAGCCACACTGCTTCACGGCTTGCCACGCTAGTTGTGATATACTCTACCTCTGATGTACTGAGTGCCACTGATGTCTGATTTCTACTCAACCATGAGATCATACATGACCCCAAACTGAAGCAACATCCAAAAGTACTCTTCCGATCCACTGCACTCCCTGCCCAGTCAAAGTTTGTATATCCTTGCAACGTCACATCTCCACCCAAGACATATCTCAATCCATATCCAATCGTACTATGAAGGTACCTTAACATATGTTTTGTTGCCATCCAATGTACCTATCTAGGTTCAACCATGTGTTGAATCAAGGTATTCACTACAAAACATATATTTGACATGGTGTTAACCATGTACATCAAGGATCCAATCAGTTGTTTGTACATCGTGGGATCCACCAAATCTAAAGATGAATCACTCGAGAGCTTCAGATTTATCATCATAGGTGTGGTCATGGACTTGCAGTCCATCATCCCGAATCTTTGTAGGATATCAACATTATATTTTCCTTGGCGAAGGAAAATCTTATCTAATCTCTGTCACACCTCCAATCCCAAGAAGTAATGCATCATACCTAGATCCTTCATCTTGAAATCTTAGGCGAGCTCCCTCTTGCACCCAACTATGAGCTTCTCGTCTCATGTTAGGAACAAGTCATCCATGTATAATAC
Source organism: Picea engelmannii (assembly GCA_009831015.1). Taxonomy (NCBI): domain Eukaryota; kingdom Viridiplantae; phylum Streptophyta; class Pinopsida; order Pinales; family Pinaceae; genus Picea; species Picea engelmannii. The sequence goes on along the minus strand of ML797240.1, from coordinate 81,939 downwards.
CAAGATAAGAGGGCATCAATTCTCAACCTTATAGTAAAGTTTGGGATCCGCGTCACTCTTGGTAAATCCCAAGCTCATCAGATATCCATCTATCTTGGCATACCATGCCCTAGGTGCCTGCTTTAGCCCATACAAATCCTTCTTCAGTTTGCACGCATGGGACTCCTTCCCATGAATCACAAACCCTTGTGGTTGATCTATGTAAGCAATGTTGGAAGAAAGCAATCAAATACACTTCTTCTTCAATTACATCGTTCAAGAAAGCAATGTTGACATCCATCTGGTGTAATTTCCATCCCAACGTGAAAGCAATGGCAATAATCGATCTAATAGAAGTGTATTTTGCTACTGGAGCAAATGTTTCATCATAGTCTTCTCCTTATTTCTGGGAGAACCCTCTAGCCACAAATCTTGCTTTTTACTTCTCTATGATGTCGTCTGCAGCATGCTTGATCTTGTAGATCCACTTGGAAGTCACTACTAACTTCCCTTCTGGTCTCAAAGCCACCTCCCACACATCATTCTTCATGATGGACTGATACTCCTCCATCATGTCATCCTTCCATTCTTGATTCTCAACGACTTCTTCAAAGGTGGAAGGTTATGAATCAATGATGCTGCTCATTAGTGCCACATAGCTGGAAAACTTATGTGATCTCTTGCTCTCTCTAAAAGAGCCTTTGGGAGATGCATGTCCTTCAACTTCCTGCAAGGTGTTCCGAAGCCAAGCTGGTCTCTTTCGGCTAACTACAACTTCTCGAGGTGGATCTATAGGTTTCTCTTATTCTACCATCTCATTCTGAACTTCGGGAATGGGATATTCTAGTGTAGAGTTTTCCATGACTGCATCCCTTGGAGCCTCTTGCTACTCTCAGCCCTCATCCATGTTAGACTCCCTTGATCTTCTAAAGGCTTTGTCTTCGTCAAATGTTACATCTCAGCTGATCTCAATCTGTCTCTTCCCAGGGATGTTTATTCTATAGGCCTTCGAAGTCTCACTGTAACCAACAAATGTGTCCTTCTTTCATGAAGATTCCAACTTTGTTCTCTTTTCCTTTGGAGCATGTACAAACACTGGAAAACCAAAAATCCTCAAGTGAATGACTTATGGTTTCTTTCGAATGAACACTTCTTCAGGTGTCTTGTTCCCCAATATCTTGTGAGGACTTATATTCTGGACGTACATAGTTGTACTAGATGCTTCTGCCCATAAGTGCATGGGTAGTCCTAGGGTCACAGATCATCACTTTCACTACTTCCACAATGGGTCTATTCTTTCTTTCTGCAACCCCATCTTGTTGGGGGTTGTAGGGGGTAGTTAGCTCCCTCTTAATCCCTGCTTCTTTGCAAAAGTCTCTAAACTCCTTTGCGGTGTACTCACCTCCATTATCAGATCTCAAGACTTTAATCTTCCTCTCAGAGAGATTTTTAACTAAAGCCTTGAACTCTTGAAACTTATTAAAGACTTCATCTTTCGCTTTCAGAAAATAGATCCATTTCTTTCGAGATTAGTCATCTATGAATAAGACATAGTATACAAAGTTGTCCAATGATGGCACCATCATCTATCCACATACATCAAAGTGTTTAATGTCCAAGATACCCTTGGACCTGCTATCATTGATGGTGAAGCTTCCCTTGACATTCTTGCCAAGAGCGCAACCTTTGCATACTCCATCATGATCTACTTGAATCTCTGGTAGACTTGTAACCATCTTGCTCAATACTAGTAGTGATCTATAGTTTATGTTAGCAAGTCTTTGGTGCCATAGCTCACTGGAGCTAACACTGTTGTGTACAAGGGCTTGTTCTTGGTGCCCTTTAATATGTATAATCCTCCCTCTCAGACACCAATCACGGTAGCTTTATCCATGCTTGAATTCTTAGGCCATATAAAACTTGGCCATCCACAAAAGCTACCCTAAATCCTTTATATTCTAAAGAATAAATGAAAAGAAGATTCTTCTTCAAGCCTTGTACAAACATAATATCTTTAATTGAAAAAGGGTTACCTGAATCAAGCTATAGGGAGGCTTCTCCAATTACTTTGATTGCATGCTTTGAGTCATCCCCAAGCACTACTTGAAGAGAAGAGTCATTTTTCGTCAGGTTGGAGAGAGAGTTTCTGAATCTGATCATGTGCTCGAAAGCACCGCTATCAATGAGCCAAGTGTCACTTCCTTGAGTGATGGTTCACGTGAGTGTTGAAACAAATACAAATTCTCCATCCTTTGATTTGTGTTCTTCAACATTGGCTACATGTGCATGGTGCTTCAACAAATTCTCCATCCTTTGATTTGTGTTCTTCAACATTGGCTACATGTGCATGGTGCTTCTTCTTTCCCTTTTCATGTTTGTGAGGACATTGTGAGGCATAATGCACCATCTTCTTGTAGGTGTAGCATCGAACCTTTGACGCATCCTTCCTGTGGCGTGGCTTCTTCCCTTTCCTTCCTCTTCTTCACTTGGGCGACAAGGGATTGATTTTCTTCATCATTTGTTTTTTGTGACTTGGATATCAACTTGGATTCCTCTTGGGTGCAATCTGCCCATAGCTTATCAAATTTGGGCAATCTTCTTCTAGCGCAAATCCCTTGAACAAATGGGTCCCAAGAGGAGGGAAATCCATTTAGTGTGGTAGTCATAAGTTCAACGTCTTCTACTGGATCTCCAATGGCTACTAACAGGTCCTTGATCTGTGAGATCCTCGTAAAATAGTTGGCTATTGTTTTTTATTTGTTCATTGTCATGTTTTTGAGTTGATGCCTTAAAGTAAGCTTTCGACTGGTATTCTTACTTTCGTAGAGTTTGGTTGGGGCATCAAACATCTCCTTCGGTGTCTTCAGTTATGATACATTATGTATCAGATGATCCTTTATTGAATCTGTTAAGATACTCTTGGCCTTTACCTCATTCTTTCTGAACTTCACTTTTTCTTCTTCATCTTCAGGTTCTGGAAGAGTTTTCATTACGTAATCCAATAGATCATTCTCTTCTAGAATGAGGAGAATTGTGGGCTTCCAAGATCTGAAGTTATCTGCTCCATCCAATCTATTTTCAACTCTCATGTTCGTTGTCATTCTTCGTTGGTAGAAACCCTAGCACTGAAAAAAACCTTAATTTTTCAAACTGCACGTTGAGGGTTTTAGGGGGTGTGCTAGGTTAGGGCGCACTGCTCTGTGGAGGAATTATCCCCAACGACCTTGGGATAGTGCTCAACGATCTTGACAAGATATTGCAGCTGCAAGCTGCTGCAAGGTGTTGTTGTAGCGATCTTCCTTCCAGTGGTCAAATTGTTCTGAAAGTAACCAGCTCTCATCCCATGTTAGATTTTCCTTATTTACAGAGCATTAGTGTTACTAGTGTTCTTTTACTTCATTACCATTAACATATATATATCGTGTACTAAGTAGTAGCAGTATAAACAAGAGACATAAAGAACACAAGAGATTTATCCTAGGAAAACCCCAAATGGGGGAAAAGCCCAACAACCTTTCTTAGATAGATTTTGTTCACAAAGCAAGTCCAACAGATAAACCCTATCTCAAGGCTAGCACAACTAGGAACACCACCACAACTACAACAACAACACTATACCAAGATAGTGCACCTCCTCAAGGAGTAGCGCACAAGAGAGATAATACCAAAAGACTGAACAAGAAGAAACTGAGTCACTGCAGTTGTCAAATGAGCCAAGATGTCCTCTATTTATAGTCTTCCTAGCCACTAGATTGGGCCAACTTTTTCTCTGGAAAGGTGTCGCTTCATTATTCTAATTCTTCTAGGTCGACTTCTCTTCTGGGGTGTTTCAAAATCTATCCAATGGATCTCTTGCTTCCATAATATTCTCTGCATCTAAGAAAGGTCATCTAGGAGGGAAAGATCCCCCCGCAGCTACCAAACATCAACATGGTCAACAAACCCCTCTAAAGGACAGTATATAGATAGGTTAGGTTATGAAGTGGCATTCCCTCCAATGAATGAAGAAGTAAAGTGGTGGTGGTCAAAAGTTTGGAAACTAAAGGCACATCTAAAATCACATATATTATAATTGCTTGCTTTGGCAAATAAAATTGATATGGGAGAATTTGCAAAAGAGAACATGGCAGGGACCCAACATATGTGGAGAAAGTGTCCACATCTCTTTATAGACTATCATTTTTCTAACTCTGTTTAGAATGTTGCAAGATCGTCATGCGAGGGAAGGAGAATGGAATACAGTTACTTTGGAGGCAACCCCCAAGCATTGATTAGAAGATAAGGAAGTGGAATGTCACTCATTTATCCCAATAATATTGACATGGGTGATTTGGACTACCATGAATAGTGCTATATTTCAAGATGTATATTTGACACCAGCTTGGGTTATACATAAGATAAAAAAAAAAAAAAACAATATGCAAAGCTTCCACAAGCATAGATCAAGAAGAAGCAAAGGAGAGTGGGCNATAGTGCTATATTTCAAGATGTATATTTGACACCAGCTTAGGTTATACATAAGATAAAAAAAAAAAAAAACAATATGCAAAGCTTCCACAAGCATAGATCAAGAAGAAGCAAAGGAGAGTGGGCGAAGTAGAGATGGATAGATTGTACCCATGGGGTTTTTTAAATGGGACCTCATGGGGAAACCCTGTAATGTGGAACTAGAGGGTGTTTATACTTTTCAGGGACACATTAGTTCACTTTCAATGATGGATTGGGAAGAGGAAAAAATTTGGGCAGAGTTGATTGCAATCTACATCTTAATAGCCTTAGAAAAAGAAAGAGATGTTAAAGAGGCCTAGATTTTCGAGGACTCGAGGTTGGTAGTGGAATGGCTCCATAAGGGATTCACAAATTCAAACATTTTTTTGTAGGATTTTTTATTGAGGTAAGAAATGAGAAAATAACATGTTTTTGTTGATGATTTAACCAAGAGAGCATTGGAATCACAAGCAGGACTGCTAATGATTATTTAACATAAGGGAGATGAGATTACCTCTCTCAGGCAAAGCTTCATTTAACTTTGGCAACGTTGTTTTTTTCCTAGAAATTATTAGTCCCTTGGTCAACTCTATGTTGAATTTGATATGCATAATGTTGTGTGTTGTATTGCTTTTATCCTTGATGTATTTGGGTAATTGACAAGATTGTCAACAAATCATCTATTGATTGTTAAATAGGGGCAACACTAAGGCCGATTATTGAGTTTGATATGCATAATTGTTGTGTATTGTATTTTTTTTATTCTTGGTGTATTTGGATAAGTGATGAGATTGTTTACAAATCATTTGTTGATTGTTGTATAGGGGCAGCTCCAAGTTGTTATTTTTGTGTTTACATGTCCAAAAAGATATTTACAAAACATATCATTTTATTTCTTCTTGAAATGAAAAATATTTCAAATGTTTTCCTTGGAAAAAAAATATTAAAGCCTACATAAATTATTTCCTTATCATTTTGTGACTTCTAACCATTACAATAAATCAAAAGTAAAAAAAATGGGAATTACCACGCCACTAAAATGGTGTTAGAAGAAAAAAATTCATTATTAGATCGATAAATGAAACAATCCATTCAAACAAACAAATCTCCAAATCACATGGTCCCATCAAATCAACCCAACAATTAATTTATATACACAACGACCCCTACGAAGTAGAATAGAGCCATATAATGGGGCAAGGAAAGAGAGGGACTCATGCACATGGCGTTGATGCTAGCATATGTTTTGGAAAAGAAAGAATAGAGCCATCACAACTAGGGGGAGGTGGTTTACAAAGAGGAGGCCAAACCACTAGTTTCAGCTATAGAGGATTTGAAAAGAAAAATGTTCCATAAAATGCACAAAGAAAGGTATAGAAAAACTGATGTGGCCATGGGAAAGAAGGCTAAGATAGGAAAACGGAATTGTAGAGATTTAACAAAAAAATGTATTGAAAAAAGACAATAATGAAGTAGATAAATGTAAAGTATTGATCATTAACAAGAAGGGAGGAGATAAATCATATTTTCAAGGTAATCACTGTAGAGGCACAAATGAATGATAATTTGTCGAGAATGGTATACAAGTATTGCATGTAACCAAGCACCCCACCCTCCACCCCATAAGCATGACTCACAGCCTCAACAACAATTGGCTTATGAAAAATGAAACATGTCACACTCTTGATTTGAATCCCGAGGGAGAGGATAACATTTCTCCTGCTTAACCAACTCAAGCTAGACGCGATTTACTAAAAATGATCATTTATAAACATAACACCCGAAAAAACAACCAAAAATAGAAGACATTATCTTATAAAAATACATTTATAATTAACATGTTAATAAAAGAAGAAAGCAAATTCATTATTAAATAGTAAAATGAGTCAATTATGAGAAAAATGAGAAAAAGTGAAACATGATGTTATATTTGTTTAGTATTATAGTGTATTTCATCTTTACATTATAATTATTTACCACTCAATAAAATGTGGAGAATGGTATTAGTACAAATAAATGAAAGAAATTGGTTTTACTAGTAAATTATATTATAGTTAATAATTTATAAATTTTTATTTTTATTATTCACTAATAAATATAATTTACAATGTAAATTTTATATTCAAAACATAGAATTTAAGTTGAAAACTCTTCTAAGTTCATATTGTGGTCTAACAAGGAGTAGCAAAGTGCTTGGGCTAGGTTTGCAATAATAAAGAGTTCAAATTCAAAACTTTTCAAATTTGTGTAGATAAAACCAAATGCAATTAAATTTTCACCTATGATGTGGATATCTTGTAAATGTCTAGTTTGAGATCACATTTTGGTTAAAGGACCCATCCCAACAAGTATTGGTCGTGAGTTCAACTCTCCCACAATTCTCATGCATGTGCAACTCCTTATAAAACTCCATGGGTTAAATTTCTAAAAATAACATGGTTTATTATCACATGTCCTAATTTGATATTTTAATTAAAATATTTTGTTAAATACTTTACTTTAGCATTTTGATTAGAGACCCATACATACACATAGTTGGTATTGAGTTTTACAATAATTATAAAGATAATGGTATTCTAATTACACCTATAGAAGTTAAAAAAACATGCACTCTACATGAAGAGAAACAAGTTACACTTTACAACCTAGAATACAAATGAAGCAAGTTACTTTATTCACTCTATATTGAAAAAGATTTGAAAAAGCAAGTTACTTTATTCACTCTATATTGGAAAAGATATATTGGAAAAGATTTGAAGAAGCAAATTATTCTCTATAATGAAGTGTTGGCTTAGTTGATTAGTATAGCTCCTTTAAAGCTTTGCTTTAATTTTCAAAATCACAAATAGTTAAAAAAATATTTAAAGTAAATAATTATTATATATCAATCATTTCAATCCCATTTATAGAGTGCTCTAAAACTTAATTTAGAAAAAAAAATATTTAAATTTAATAATAATTATATACCAATTATCATCCCATCTACAAAGTGCTCAAAAACTTAATTTAAAAAAAACAAAGGGTTAAAACACTATACATATTATCAATCAGATAGATAAAGTTGTGTGGTGATTATGCCCTTGAAGTTTGAACCATTGAACATATTTCTACGGCATTGAAACTTTGTCTAATGAAAGTTTTGCAAATGAAAATGGTAAACAACTCCCCATTGTTGGCCAGCTGGACAAGTGCCAAATATCCGCTAGAAGTATCTGTACACGGACATGATGGTGCCGACTTGTCTAGAAGTAATGACGTGTTACGAACGAATAGACAAAAAATGGCAATTAGTGTGGACTAAATAACACATAATAGCAATGATATCCGAGGCTCTTTCCCCGGGGATTCAAGATTCGAACCCGAGACCGGCTCCTGGTTATCCAGGGCACCTGAGACTGGGGTTAGCTGGAGTAAACTAATTGTGTATCAAAGTAAACTAATTGTGTATCAAATAGATTATATTTTCTGGTTACAAATTTGACAAAAGTCTCATAAGAAATATGGTCAGAGTTTCTACCATTAACAAAGTTTATTTTGTTCAACTCACCTAGATTATAATTTCTTGTTACAAATTTGACTAAAATCCGATAAGAAACATGGTCAGAGTTTCAATATTAACAAAGTTATTTTGTCCAGGTCCTTAAAAACCTTAAATCGACTTCAATATTAACAAAGTTTATTTTGTCCAGGTCCTTAAAATCGACAGAAGTTCTGGATCGATCACGACTTTGATCGATTTCTATGTTGAATTCAAACAAAGGAGGAAGTTTATTACACGTTTAGACGGCGCGAGGCTGAATGCCACAGCTGTAGATTGTGTGGCACCCTCGGTTGGAGGGTATCAGAGCCACGGCAGGTGGAGCTCCACCATGGAAGCGTTGAGCCTTGGAGTTGCCGCTCATCTATCTTGATAACGGCTTGAATGCCCAGCAAATAGCAACGGAACCGAAGGCGGGAATCGATGTAAAAAAGTTTCTCAAATGACGAAAGAATTTTAGAAGAAGCTGCTGTCAAAGGCAGCCAAGGCCAGCAGAGGAGAGATTCGACAGTGTTCGAAACAATTTCAAGATAGGCATGTCTACATTACATCGATAACTTAAGCGGAAACATGAAAATATTTACCATAAAGATACAAGAAATAAAACATTTGATGTCAAAAAAAGTTCAAGATCCTACTGGAAATTAAACTAGTGGATGGGGGAAACTGTTATTCCACCGATCCAACGCCATGGCATCCATTCTGATTTCCACTCCATCCATGGCAATGGAAAATATACATGTATGAGAAGGAAAACGTATATGTACCTGTGAGATGGTCGATCTCGTTCATCGTATGAGTCTATCTGTGCTGATAGTCGCTCCATTATATTTCCTTGCTTGCTTCCAGACCAAGATCAACTCAAAAATTAACACCTTCTTTCCTTCCGTTTTCACTGTGAATAAAATGAGAAATCTAAATTTTAGCAAATTACATGAAGAGGATGGAAACAATAAAGCATGAAGAGGATTGGAAACAATTTAAAGAAAATTCAATTTAAATGCAATACTCACTGTCAGATCCATCGCCCTCTGTTCCTCATAAATCTTTTTCAATGGCCCCAAATGTCTCTCCGCCACCACGGTTTCCTCCCCTCTCAGGGTTCACATAGACAGACAACACATTTACAGAACAATACCCATGCACACACAGGCAGACATAGACATAGACATATTCAAACAGACAACACATTTTCAGAGCAATACCCACATGCACAGGCAGACACACAGCACCAGACATAGACATATTTAAACAACAATGCCTGAGAGAGAAAGGAGAAAAGGCAGAACAAAAAACAGAGGAACAGAGCCCTCCATCTCAAATAAAATAGTATTCGATTCCCTCCACAATGTGGATCATCTAGCCGTTACCAACAGAAAATTTAAAATTAGCCCTCCGGTCAATTTCAACCCTTTCAACCCTTGAGTGAGAGTATCGTTCTTAATTCAGTTGTCAATAAACTTAAAATCAATAGTTGCTCGGATTTATTTTAGTCCAAACCTATTTTGGGAGAATCTAGAAGAAGAACATCCATACATAGTAATGTAGACTAATTCATGAGTGAATGTGGCTTAGTGGGTTTTTTTTTTTTTTAATTGTTGGAATGAGATAATACTTATATTTCCATTATGCATGTGATTTGCATCATGATATAATTTTGCTTTCAAAATTAAGCTAGATTTTTATTAAATTTGTGATTGGAAAGAGAGTTTATTTGCTACAAAATTAACTTATTCTTAGTAAGTTTTCCTTAATTATCTATGAGGAAGTCATCAGCCAATGTGACTAATAAGTTTTTCTAATTCTCCATAAAGAATTTATTAATGAACATGGTTTAGTTGATAAGATGGAAATCAATGTGTTGAATAAAGAGACACTTGATCTACCCACATGGCTTAGTTGATAAGATGGAAATGAATGTGTTTAATATGGAGACATCTTATTAAATTTGTGACTGGAAAGAAAGTTTATTTGCTACAAGATTAACTTACTCTTAGTAAGTTTTCCTTAATTATCCAAAGTTTATTTGCTACAAGATTAACTTACTCTTAGTAAGTTTTCCTTAATTATCCATGAGGAAGTCATCAGCCAATGTGACTAATAAGTTTCTCTAATTCTTCATAAAGAATTTATTAATAAACATGGTTTAGTTGATAAGATGGAAATCAATGTGTTGAATAAAGAGACACTTGATCTACCCACATGGCTTAGTTGATAAGATGGAAATGAATGTGTTTAATATGGAGACATCTGAGTGTAAGTTTCCTTAAACATTATTTTTCAGCTCCATAATAAGAGAGTATCAAGTGGATTTGCAATGGCTTGTAATTTTGTAGGTTGCATTGTGAAATAATATGATTCTCAATAATAACTAAATCAATTAAGTTATAAATATGAAGTTGTGATAATTAATGAAAAGATTCAAAAAGAATTGAATCTCAAATATGAAGTTGTGACAATTAATGAAAAGATTTTAAAGAATTGAATTTTTATATTTTATTAGTTCCATCATGTGGTATATTTTGAAGAGGATTTTTTTGTCTTCATTAATGTTACGTAACTAATTTTACCTTGTGAAATCAATTATCTTTTCCATGTCTTACAAAGTTTATGGCATGTCTCAACCCTACACATTAGGTTATGTACTTGTATGAAAACACAAATCCATCCTTGCGATTTTTGTATAATGTTCAAGTAAATGAAAAAACATATCGATAGGTGAGAAGGTTCACCTAGTTTTCTTCGATCTTTTGGGGTTTTGGGGGGTCATGAGTTCAAGATCAAGTGTGTGTCGAGTTAGTTACAAATACCTAGCAATGTAAGAGATTCTCGATCTCAAAGAAGGGTATGGCCTCACTTATGAACATTCCATAGTAGCATTATTCTAGGATATGTTTGCGAACTAATCTGATCTAAGAGACTTGATTGGGACACTCAACCACCAATTGAAAAAAAAAAACATATCAATAAAACTTGGGAGTTTAAAACGTAAATGTTTATACTTATGTGTAATGTTCAAATAAATTTGTTAGCTTTTGAGGTTACTCTAAAAGTGTTTACACCATGTTTGGGGGTGTTTTTTGTTAGCTTTTGAGGTTACTCTGAAAGTGTTTACACCATGTTTGGGGGTGCTTCATGAGATTTGGGGTACATGGTATATGATTATCCCCTAGATGGTATGTGATGGATTTGCATATTGAAGGTGGATTATTCAATGGTTTCTTGACCTTAGTTGGATGTTTTCTTGACATTCTTCCTTAGGGCGTTGGAGATATTTAGACAACTTGGTGACATTCTACATGCTCACCACATGGAAGAGTTTGCTTGCTTGGAGAACACCCTGAATTGGGCAAGGAGATTTTAGCATTCGAGAAGAGGGCATTAATCCCTAGACAACATGGGGTAGCTTGGATGCTTGCATGGAGGCATGGAGCTGACTTTGGGATGCCTGAGTTGTGACAATATCCATGTAGGAAAAGTAGACCCAATGGAACACACGGCTTACAAAAAGTGTTGGAGTCCTTGGAGGCTTGAAGGAGGAGCATTAGACACATCTCATGGATCACCCTTTCATTGGAGCCTTGGTTGTATATGACATCACCTTGGAGCTTGACATGTGTACCCTTGGACTGTAGTTCTCCACATGTGTGAGCCTACTTGTGGCTTTGTGGGTTGCTTGTAAAGGTTTGGGCCCATGGGTTTGTATTGTTGGCCTCCCTTACCTCTCATATATATAGAGGAATGAGAGAGAGTCATTTCATTATCATCATTGTACTATTTTCTTTGTACTTGTTATCTTGGAGTAAGGCAATAGGGTTCATGAGGATACCCTAGGAGTTATTATGAAGAACATAGAGGACATCTTTGTTGGACAAAACTTGTGAGATATGAGGGTTTAGTGTTGCGAAGAACACATTGGATATGATGATCTTAATATCTAAATCATATCATTTTTTATCACTTGTGTTAAAGATGTGACGAGAGGAGTGTTAGTCTCTCTCTCTCTTGTTCATCTCCATTTGCACTTTATCTCTCATCTTGGAGGTGCTAGGGTTTCTTGGAGCTTTTGGAGTATCTTGAATACTAGAGCTAGGGCTTTATCCCTTAGAGACATTGGAGTTAGGGTTTTTGAGATTAAACCTTAGGGTTGTACTTGTTGAAGTAGAGAAGACATTAGAGAAATTTTGAGGTCTAAAATGGACTTCCTGAGGAAAATAATAAAATAAGAGTTATGAATTTTCAAAGGGAGAGAAAAAAACTATTTTTTTTAATCGTATTTTCAACTTATCTCCTTATGGGTTTACTAAAATTTAAGTGTAATAACTCATTGGATGTGGAACTAAAATATGCATCAAACGATTTCCCACATTAAGATAAACTAGTAATACATGAAAAAAATGTGTTTATTTTCAAAGGGAAAGAAAAAAAAAACTATTTTTTGTATTATATTTTCAACTTATCTCCTTATGGGTTTACTCAAATTTCAAGTGTAGGCACTCAAATGAATACCCGCGCTGCATACTTTTAATCGACCCCACAATGAGATAAATTATAAATACATAGGGGGAATGTGTTTCTTTCATATATTTTTTAAAGTGAGATTTGGTTTAAAGTGTTGTTATTAATTTGTTCTTTTGTTCTTTTGAGTAGGGTTTTTTAAGCTACTAGGAAACTATTGTAAATGTGTTTATCTCTGATATCAAATTGCATCATTAAGAATGGAGGTTAGCATTTCTATGGTGGAATTCCAACCTTCTCAATTACAAAGTTAGTTCCCTTACTAAAAAATGAGGTTGCTAATCCTATGGTGCAATTTCAACCTTCTCAAAAAGAGAGTTTGTTGCCTTACTAAAGAAAAAAGATGGAAGGATGCCAACACCTCCTTAAAAAAATGGCATACTTAGATTCACTAGTTGTTATTCTAAAGCTCAATGTATTAGTAAAACATGTTGAGAGTTTTCAAAAAGCAACTTTAAGCTATTACTTCATTGTCATTTAAATTGTGTGAGATATTATAGCAAAGTGGGTAAAGTAAGATTGGGAGACCTAATGCAATATGGTCATTTTGCATTGCTTATTACAATAAAAAAATTGTATCTAATTTAGCACTTATATAATTGATTCAATTACATTCATTACAAAAACACTTGTTACATTGACATTAAAGTTGACATTAGCATAAAAAAGGCAAATTTTGGTGTACTTTGATTTGGAAATTGATAAAAATGAATTTGCAATTTTAATTAATCGCAATGACATCTATATGTCTAAATAAGTTTAAAATAAATAAATTAAAATAATAAATACAATTTATTGAAGTTAATTATATTTGACTATAATTGATTGTAAATATCTAAAATTAAATATGAATTTAGCATATATATAATTATTAAACATACTTAGATACTATCCCACTATTTACTAACCATAAACAAATTTTGTTGACTACTTTTAATGTGCCAAACACAATGAAAAATAATAATAATAAACATAAAGGGATTTGCAAATTGGAGAGATGATTAGATACTATTCCACTATTTACTAACCATGAAAGATGATTAGATACATCCCACTATTTACTAACCATGAATAAATTTGGTTGAGATCAGGTTTTGAACTGAACTCAAGGAGGGGCTTTTTCAAGTAGGGAAGTTTGAAGATTTGAACATTCTTCAAGTAGGGAAGTTTGAACATTTGAACATTCTTCAAGCAGGATATATGGTTGATTTTGAATGAGATAACACATTTGAATGAAGTGATGATTACTATGATGAGAGCTTGATCAATCAACTACATTTGTTCAAATTTGTATCTTGAGTTGGAATGTTCTTGCTCAAGAAAGATTGATTCATCAAGGTCCAGCCAGAGGTCAAGAGGTCAAATGATCGATCATATATGGTTTATAACTTACCTGAACTGGAGTCGATCATGGGTGGGTTAGTAGGGCTAAAACATAATGAAAAATAAAAAAACATAAAAGGATTTGTAAATTGGAGAGATGATCCTCAAGATATAAAGGGAGAACTAAAAGGTGATGAGGAGAACTAAAAGGGGATTGCGTCATCTCATGAAAGAATGAAAAGTGGCATACACAACGATTTTTCCTCAACATTAAATGTCCATGATATTTTCTTTATTATATTAATTGTATCCATGAACTTCTTGTTCTTTTATGTTATTTTTTCCTAAAACATTATAAAGTCATTTTGGGGTTGACTTATATATTATGATAATTAGATTGAGTTTAATTATGTTTTTTTTGTTTGGTAGTTTGTTCATGACTTGCAAGACCAGCTTGTGGTCTAAGAAACCACGACCCAAGGGTCTCTAAGCCATCAAAATCACCCAGGGGTCTCATTTGGTATGGGCCACATCAACCCTTAGCATGGTTGGATTTTAGGCTTCTCTTCTCGACTAGCTGAGTTTCAAACTTGGATCACCTTACAGAACAAGGTCCATTGAATCAAATCATGCTAGCAGGATTTGACTTGAATTTAATTATGTTAATCATATAATTTTTAATTTTTAATATTATTTTTTACATGGTATTAAAGTAAGTATTATTATTCGATGTATCTGTGTTATTGCAATTATACAATATATATGGAGTGAGCATTATTGGATTGTGATCATGTTATTAGTCTATGTTTTTATCAGGGATTATGGTTTTTACCTCATCGTCAAAGTTTTTTGACCATGTATTAGTTAACCCAATTTTGTAACAATAACCAAAGTTTTCCAAAAAAGTGTTTATTATTTATTTTTTAAATTAAAAAAAATAATAATAATAATAATAATAATAATATTATGAATTTATTCCCATTTTCTTATTCGTCTATAAGGAATTGATGGGACTAAATACCCATGGTGTTGGGTGAGCTATTGTTTTCAAATATTTGTCAGAACACAAATTAATTTTAATAAACAAATTTCTACTTATTTGTGATTGGCCAGTTTGGAGGCTCACACTACACATTATTTGGCACTACAGGTCAATGCAGTCAATGCAATTCTCTGCAATCGATTTTCTATTACATTCCCTCTTCTGCTCCTCATTGCCTCAAAAGCAAAGGGAGAGGGGGCAAGGAAATAAGGAAGGACTTGCCTTTCTGGAGATGTTGTTGCTAAACAGAGATGCCCTAAGAGGAGCTTGTTGTTGGCAGAGGAGTATCCATGGTTGATTCCTCTTGGGCTCTAGAATTTCTAGCAAAATCACTATAATGGAGGCAACATTAGGAATACCCACACAATCAAAGTATATAATAGGTAAAAAAAATCTAGGATTTCTGAGTTAATTATCTAAGTGAATTCACCAACAAATATCCACTTTTGTGATTCCCTAAATTCCTATTATTACATGTAGGCACCAAATTCAATTACACAAGCTCTCAAAGCGGCTTTACCACTGGCAAGGATCAGTTGTTGGCTTCCTATGCCTTCCTAGAGTGGATGGGAATGATTTTTTAAGAGACATAACAAGCTTAGTTGCACACAACCTAGTAGGTAAGGAAGAGCTCAAACTAGCATCAAGAAAAAGGATTTAAAAGCACTTCCAACCACGGTTTGTTGCACAAGATACCCACTCGGAGCCCTAGATTTCCCTATTTGCTTGGCAGAATTCATGGAAGGCTTGTGTACCACTTATTTATTATATAACATTAAACCACTAGTAGCAAGCTGGATAATATTCTTCCAGATGAATACTCATGGAAGTATGGGAAAAAACCCATCAAGATCTCCCATGATCCCAGGGAGTGATAGCATATTATCTTGTATTTGGAAAACAAATTGAAATTGTGTAAATCAATCGAAGATTGGATGTTTTCGACAATTAATGGTATATGCAACGTGTGACCCCTCAATTGTTTATTTCCTTCTAAGTATATGTATTTTGATTCAATTTTCTTTGATTAGTGGACCCTTGTAATGATTTTTGTATGGATGTGTGACATGTATAAATATTTTGGTTGTGACTGTGAAATTTTGGATACTGCCAGTGGGGATGTGGTTCAATTGTAAGGGTGGTGGGTTCTTAAGCACCCACCAGGGTTCCAATCCCCCCTGGTGGCTTATGTGCTTAATCATTTCCCTTCATGGGTCAACTTGGCTTGCCTGTGGAAGCAGGCCATTTTTATGTGGTTTGTCTCACATAGGCGAATTCACCCAGTGTAAGTGGGGTTGCATGTAGTTCTTCCAATCTAGCTTGTCAAAGCATTACTTTCAAGGAAAAAACAATGGGATGATTTTATCAAGGTAAAAGTGAACATCCAACCATCATGACCTCTTTTTAAATGGTTAGTTTAATCAAAATTTCAAGTTTTGGATTTCAATCATTCCACCCTCCCCTCATTCCAACTTTCAAGTCTTCTTTGCAATATTCATGCACACTAATGGCCTATGGTCATAACCACATTTTCTCCACTTTTCATCTCACACAAGTACATCTTACGGTTTCTTTCTTAGTAAAATTGTAGGAAACTTATGTATCAATGTTAACTGAAACATTTTTTATATTCTACCAAATTGAAATATATATTTCCCATTGAGCTTATCCTAGTAATTGCTACTACATTTGTGCTGAAGAATTGCTTTATTTTTTGCTTCTTCATATTCGATATTTTGTTTATAAAATAGACTTTCATCTAAAAATACCCATGGAATTGTTGATATTATGGTAGTTGTGGGAGGTATTAACCTCCATCTGTAACCTTTAGCTAGAATAGAATATTCTGGAAGCAAGAGAAATCCTAAACATATGTGTAGAAACCCTAGAAGACAAGTCAGCTCAGTAAAAGAATTAATATTAAATTATTACCCTGCAGAAAGAGAAGTCAACCTAGACAGGTGACAAGGAGCACTATAAATAAAGGGCGCTTGAGCTTATTTGTACACACTCACCTCACTCACTCTCTCAAGTGTAGCGCAAGTTTGGAGTTGTAGCTACAAGAATGGAAGGTGGATCTTCTGGGTGATTCTTGGTCTCTCTCTCTAGCACTATTTAGCCTAAGATATGCACCCTACCTTCTAGTGTCACTTGGTGGTATTCTCGGTGACATTCTTGGTGGTATTCTGATCTTCTTGGTGTTATTCTTGTTAAGTGCAACTGCAACTACTGCAATTGAGTATTGTTCTAGTTATGTGGTTTTGGGACTTTCTTCTCGATGCGCTATCTTTGGAGAAAGATGCACTCTCTTGGTTATTTGTTGGTTCTAGTGTTGCTTCTAGAATCATTCTATCTAGCAAAGGTTATGGTGCTCGGGGTGGTTGTGTGCCTATGGTTGGGTGACAATATTATGATATTGTCTATGGTAAAACGAGCACATCAAAATATTCTAACATTTTATGGGCCCACACTACCTTCAAAACATTCTAATTGTGGGAAGGTAGATCGAGAATTCTTTGTAAAGCTCATTGTAGCACTAGTTGCAACTACAACTAGGGTTTCTAATTTTGCAGTTGCAGCAAACCCTATTTTAATTCTTTGGGCACCTTAAGTGAATCGTTGGACCTAATTTTTGGATATTCTAGTGCGCCCTAGCCTAGCGCACCCTCTAATGTACTCAGCCAGTAAAAATGTCAAGTTTGAGTTTTTGGTCAAAGTTAAAATCAAAATTTGACTGGTCAAATTCAAAGTCAAAGTCAAAGGTCAACTTTTGGTCAAAATTGATTTTGTAGTCAAAGTTAAAATTTCATAGTTTCTAGCTTGTTCTAATCATTGAAACTTTTTTATTCAGTTTCTAACCTCTTCTTGTCAAGATGGTAGTTTCATATTAGAAGACAAGTTGAACGATGGTACAAATTTCAAAGGTATGCACTTGTATATGCTTTTCAAGTTATATCATCCAACAAAGTATGAGTGTGTTTGCAAGGGATGTACAAGAGACCTTGTCCAAGCAGTGATCTTGGATTCAGTACATTCATAGGAACAAGCACACCCTTCCTAGCAGTTGAGGCTCCAGGTTCCAAGTTTGATTGATCAAATTGTTAAGTTTCAATTTGCACATATCAAGTTTGATAGTTGCTACAGTGCAAGTAAACATTATAGTTGTGACAACAATCTTTGAAAGGTTATATTATTGCTAGGTATACTTGGTTGTATGTAAGTACTATTGATATAGATGCTTATTGCACTTGTTTGCAAAATGAACTAACATCTCCTCTAGGAGTTATTTCGTGTTTTTCTCCTGAGCAGGTCACCTTGGTAATTCTATGATGACTATCATTCTTGTTACCATAGATATGTTCTTATGAAAATGTTATTGGAAATATTTTTTCTCTAGTTGTTCTTGTTTCGGGCAGGTCACAAGCGATAGCTCTGAGAAGGATCTATAATGATAGTTGCAAACATGGAGCAGATGACTCCATCAAAGTTGTGAGGTAGGTAATATCACCAAGTACCAATTCTAAAGGAAGCGTGTAAAGAAAAAGGAGTTTTGGACATCATTCACTCAGATGTGTGTTGACCAATGTCAACCTCCTCACTAAGCAGATAAAGATCTTGAGGTTCGATAATGGAAGAGAATACACCTCCAAGGAGCTCGTTTCCTTTTTTAAAGCAGTCGGGATTAGGAGGGAGTTAATTGTCCTGCATAATCATCAACATAATGGTGTGGCAGAAAGAAAGAATCGATTCATTGAAGAATTTGTTAAGGAAATGATGAATGACCAGAATATATCCATGTTTCTATGGGAAAAGCAGTTATGACAGTCATATATGTTCAGAATAGAAGTTATCATTGTATATTGAAGAACATGACTCCAGAAGAAGCTTTCTTTGGAAAGAAGTCTAGTGTTGAACACTTGAGGATCTTTGGCTATCCTTTCTATATTCATGTTTCCAAGGAAAAAATAAAGAAGTTGGAACCTTTAGGAAAGAAGGGCATATTCATGGGATATAGTGAATCATCAAAATCTTAGAGAACCTATGTTTCAGGTCAACAGAAGTTTGAAATCAGCAGAGGTGTGAATTTTGATGAAAAGATTGGTTTCAGGAAATCTATAGAAGATTCCATGGATCCCAACAATGAAGAAGAACATGAAGGTCCCAAGGAAGAAACTACAAGTTCTCCAGAACATCTCAATGTAGAACCTCCCACCTTTGAAGAAGCAGTAAAGAAGAAAGAATAGAAGGAAGCTATGATGGAAGAATATCAATACATCATGAAAAATGATGTATGGGAAATTGTGCCTAGTCTATAGTCACTTCAAAATGGGTTTACAAGATAAAGCATGCAGTAGATGGGAGTCTCGATAAAATACAAGGCAATATTCGTAGCTAGAGGGTTCTCCCAGCAGGAGGGAGAAGACTATGATAAGACATTTGCTCCAGTTGCCAGATACACCTCTATTAGAGCCATCATATCTCTTGTAGCATCCATGGGTTGGAGTTTACATCAGATGGATATAAATACCGCTTTCTCAATGGAATAATAGAGGAAGAAGTATACATAGAGAAACATCGAGGTTTTGAGGTACACCCGAGAGAAACCCATGTATGTAGATTAAAGAATGCCTTGTATGGACTCAAGCAAGCTCCAAGTGCTTGGTATGCACAAATTGATGGTTACTTGACGAGACTTGGAATTTCCAAGTGCTATGTTGATCCAAACCTTTATTACAAGGTTGTGAATGATGCATCTATGATCCTACTACTATATGTTGATGATTTGTTTCTGACAAGTGCAGAGCCTCTCATTATTCAGTGTAAGAGGGAGTTAGCCTCTGAATTCAATATGAAGGATCTTGGTCTCATGCATTATTATTTGAGACTAGAAGTATAGCAGAATCATGGTGAAATATTCCTAGGGCAAGGGAAGTATGTTGTAAATATTCTTCAGAAGTTTGGGATGATGGATTGCAAATCCATGGCAACTCCCATGGTGACATATCTGAAGAAGCCGAGAGACTCTAATTTTGATCCAGTAGACTCATCCCTTTACCAGCAATTGATTGGCTCATTGATGTATTTGGTTAATACACGGTCGTACATTTGCTTTGCTTTGAAGCACATTTTGAGATATCTTCATGGGATGCTAAATTGTGGTTTGAGATATGCCTCAAATAGCTGCATGGATTTACTGATTCAGATTGGGCAGGGAGTGTAGATGAAAGAAAGAGTACTTCTGGTATATTTTAAGTTTGGGCTCTGCTATGATATCATGGGATAGCACAAAATAGAAGTTTGTTTCACTGAGCATTGCAGAAGCAGAGTATATTGCAGCTTTTTATGCTTGTACGGAAGCAGTATGGCTCTGTAAGATGATTTCTGGACTATTTGATCAGGTGATGGATTCAACTATGATATATTGTGATAATCAGAGTTGTGTGAAGCTTTCAAAGAACCTCGTGTTCCATGACAGGTCGAAGCACATTGAGATCAAGTATTATTTTATTCATGATAAAGTCCATAAGGGAGAAGTGATTCTCCAGTACATCTCCACCAATGAGCAGACAACTAATATTTTGACAAAGCCTTTGTCCAAGATAAAGTTTGCATACTTGAGGGATAAGTTGGGACTTGTGGAGATACCTCCCTTGGTTGAAAGGGAGGAGATGTCTTCCTCTGTTGGGAGGGAGTGTTAATATATGGCAGCATGGATAGTCAGTGTGTTGGTGGAAATACATTATCCAGGTGGAGAATGGTCCAGGAAGAACAGATTTTTGGTGGACAGACATTCTCCCTATGGAGAATGGTCTAGATTGGAAGATTGTTGATGTACCATGGAGATATATTATCCTGGGGCATTGCCCGGATAGGTAGAATGGTTCAGGACAACTAGTCTCCTAGGGATTTTCCCAGACAAGTAGAATGGTTTGTCTCCTTGAGTTCATAGTAGTGACCAAAGTGGGGAGATTGGTACAGGATAATAATTTTCCTTGATTTTATAGTAGTGGCTGGAGGGGAGGAAATGGTCCAGGACAATCATTCTTCTAGGACATATGTCTGAATTAGAAGAATGGTCCTTATAGCCCATGGTGTGGCTTTCAACATCTAAGAGGACAGACATTCTTCTAGGACGTATGTCTGGATTAGAAGAATGGTCCTTGTATCCCATTACGGTGTTAAGACATAAATTGTGGCATATTACCCCTTAATGGGGGCATATTACATTAGTATTTTTATTTTATTTATGTCGTCTTGGCTCCATTAGTTGTAATTGTACCTCCTAGTCTCCTATATATAGCAAGGAGACATTTTCATTTGGAATCATCTTGTATTTGTGAATTCATGTAATGTATAAGGAGGTTTCCCCCTCAAAGAGGATTATTATCTGAATTTCTCTCTTTGTCAAGGCATGGATTACTTATTATGAGGTTTTTTATGCGATTTTGATATTTGGTTCTTAACATTTGGTGTCAGAGCTAGACAATCCTTGGGACTGGCTTCTTCGAAACAAGTCTTCTTGGCATTTTCACTGCAACTTTTTTTCTGGAAGGTTTCGGGATATGGAATTTATATGGTGTAGAGGAGACATATAGAGCTAACTTTGGTCCAAATTTCAGATCTTGGTTCGTTATATTTTTGGAGATACATTATGTTCAAGTTAAGGTTTTTGACTAGTCCTAAAACTAGTCTGAAACATAACTTCTTGGCATTTGCGCTCCCAATTTTTTTTGGCTTGGTTTTAGGTTCTGAAATTTTACAGTACGAAGGTGGAATAGTGAAGTATCTTGTGTACAAATTTTATCCCTTGATTCGATGTACTCTGAAATTTATTCTCTGAGGAAATTAGGGTTTTTTGTCGGTCCATATTTCATTCTAAAACAGGTGTGGCTGGGGAAAATGTTATATTTGAAGCTACAGACCTCCAAATTGAGTTAGACCTATTCCATTGGTTAGGTTAAGGAATGAATTTTTATTGGTACAAATTTTAAGTTCTGAAGTGAAGACAGTGACACGCGGCATGTCGTACAAGTTTGTTCTCTTGAAAGGGAAAAAATTAGCACATCTTGGGAAAATTATCATAAAATTCTCTTGGAGAATCCAATATTGGTCTAACCTGTGGGGTTGGAAAGAAGACACATCAAGATAACTTAGGCCAAAAATTTAGACTCAAAAGGTCCAAAATTTCATAGCTACAGTAGAAGAAAGGTCGGCTAGCATAACAGACTCCAATACAGGGTTTTAAAAGGTGTGTTTTTCTTTTTTTTTTAATTTGCATATCTTTTGACTAGAAGATCCAATTGGGGTGATTCAAAAAGTGGAATAAAGTGGGATAAAAGCAGTATCACATAATTTTGGAGAATCTTACAGATTTTTAGGTACAGGCATATTCCTACGTCTCTAAACGTAGGAGTTGTCGTTACTTGTCAGCGCTGCAACCCAGGGACAGTGTGGTTCTTCCATGTACCTAGAGCATATCGAAAGGCCCCTTTCAATGGTTGCGCATTAGACAGAACTACTACATATTTGATCTCCCACGTACCTAGCATATATAGGGAGATCCCCTAGAATCCTGAGACTAATCGAGTAAACCATTTGGTCATCTTGTTGCTCTAGTACACTGAGAACAACACTTCGGGAGATCACTCTCTAGTACCTGGGTAGTCGAATAATACTGCTAAGGGCATGGTCAAGCCGCCTTAGTTAGTGCCCTGAGATATTGGGTCGAGTACT
Organism: Picea engelmannii; assembly: GCA_009831015.1. Lineage (NCBI taxonomy): Eukaryota > Viridiplantae > Streptophyta > Pinopsida > Pinales > Pinaceae > Picea > Picea engelmannii. Next base: position 59,317 of record ML797240.1, on the reverse strand, counting down.
ATTGTTGGACCTCGCATGTATATCAGAGAGCTATAGCACCTAACACTCCCTTGTCTGTGAGGACCTCTGCCTAATCCAATTAGGAATTCCTACCTTGCAGTGATACTTAGCCAAAATGCCACCAAAAAAGGGAACTTCTACACCAAATAAGCCATCAAAAAGTCCTACTTGGACTCTTGATGAAGGTGACGAAATGCGCAAGGACATAGATGATTTACAAAAGAAGGCAGTAATAAAATATGAACTACAAAAGATGATAGATTCAACTAAAGCTAAGATGGAAGTGATTATGGATACTAAGATGGATGATTTAAAAGGGGAGATCATGGAAGGGTTGAAAAAGTTGTTAATAGAGAGGCCACCTGATAGTGACAATATATCCCATGAAATTCAACATGAGGACACAAGGAAGATGAATCAAGACTAGAGAAACTTTAGCTTTGGGTTGAAGACCAACCACTTTCCTAAGATCGATATGAGGAAGTTTGATGGCAAGGATCCAATCACATGGATACTCCAGATGAAGCATTTCTTTGATCTACATAATGTGCCACACACACAAAAGGTACAAATTGCATCCTTATATTTAGAACCTAATCAGTTTGTGTGGTATCGATGGTTTTTTCGTCGAAAATCACTTGTCACTTGGACAATTTTCACAGAAGAAATGATAGCACACTATGAGGATACAAGGAACAATACCTTCTTCAGCTAATTGATAAATCACAAGAAAAAGGGTTCAATTGCGGAGCACATTGACAACTTCCAAAGATTGAATATAAAGGTAACAAATATTCCATATGAGCACCTGATTGATGTCTTCATAGGAACTTTAAAGGATAACATTCAACATGAGGTTCGCCTTTAGGAACCCAAATCATTGGAGAATGCATTCAGAGTGGCAAGAAATGTTGAAAGTAAAATTATGGATATGGCTACTAGAAGGACCAACCCTAACATCTATCGAGAGAATAATGTTCCTTCTTCTAAACCACCTCAACAATTGGAGGAAAGAAAAGAAAAAGGTTTATGCTTTAATTGTGATAGCAAGTATAGTAAGGGACATAAGTGTGGTGAGAAGAAATTATTCTACATAGATAGTGAAGAGGAAGAAGAACAAGAACAATAAAAAGAACCATATCAAGATGAAGATGTAGAAGAGATTTTTTCTGAAGATATGAATCCCACCATATCATGTCATGCACTGGCTGGAATTAGCACTCCTCAAACCCTCAATATCGAAGGATATATAAAAAAGAAAAAGGTAATAGTGCTAATTGATTATGTTAATACTCATAATTTCATTCACTGTGAATTAGCCAAAGCTCTCAATTGCTTTATATATCCAGCGCCAGAGTTTCAAGTAATGATTGCAAATGGAAGAACTATCAATTGCTCATGAAAAGCCATAAGATCAATATTACTATGGGGGAATATGTAATGAATAGTCCAATGATTTGTATACCCATGGGTGGTGTTGATGTCGTACTAGGGATCTAATGGTTACAATCATTGGGAAAAGTGGATTTTAATTTTCAAGAACTTTTCATGAAATTTTCATTAGAAGGAAAGGAATTTGAGTTAAGGGGTATCACAGGAAAACTCAGTAAGGTGTTAAGCTCTAATTGCATGACAAAATTGTTGATGTTTGGACAACATCGGGAAGACATTCTCTAAAGATAATAATTAATAATATAATAATTCTTGAATATTAAATATAGTATATAATAAGTAAATGATAATAATAAATAGGTGTTGATTATTCAAGGGACGCATCCTTTCATGGATGGTCACCTTATGTTCCCTATATATGGAACACTCATTGTTGTAATAATATATCGAATATCTCTCATATCTCATATGAATAAAAAAAACAACATGGTATTAGAGCAGGACTGGGCTTGACTCCTTCACTGGAGGGCCCAGGTAAATGAAAGAGAAATGGAAGCCTAACTTAGCTTAGGTGCTACCGGAGCCAAATGGATCTAGTAGGTCAAGTGCAGATAATGGAGAGGAAGTGGGTCACTGCTCTTGTGACAGATCTAGCGGTTGGCTCAGCTTCTCAGCGAGTTCGCAGTCCTCACACTCCATCTAATAAAACTGGTTACAACATTTGTGGATTTCAAATATCTTTGCTAGATGTTTGTCGAGTTTAAATCTCTATGAAACAACTTCCATAAGAATTATGAAAATAATTTTTTTATGGGAATAGAGATTGGTCGATCCACAGCTACCCAATATCTTCGTTCGAGGCATACATACTTTGCGGATGAAGGGTCGGAACCATGAATGACACAAACATGGATAGGACTGCAGTATGGTTGGCTGTCAACTAGGTACAAGATATGAAAATATTTTTTAAAGAGTAAAGTAGTCAGTATTTCGATTTCCAGTAAGGTGATATCCACATAATCGATCGTTGGCCTGTTGAATGCCATGAATCTACAAATAGTCGATATGAAGATGGTTGAGTTTGATGAAACCATTAGTATGTTGTGGTTGATATAACAATACACGGCCGCAGGATGGTGGGAGAAGATGAACGACATTGCTAGGAAATGGAAACCAGTAGGGTTTTTGCACACAATCGTCTCTTTGATCAAGGACACAACTCATGAATGGAAACTGTTGCGATTTCCACAACTTGGGTGGAAAACACAAAAGATTTTCCATTTTTTGAATTTCATCGTTTTTGGAGTACGAGCTATTACCTTTGGATTTCACAATCAAGTCTTCGCTTAGAAGTTGAGGGCTTTACCAGTTGCATTGCAAGAACTTCCTTGATTATTATTTTTGTCTGCGTGTATGTTAGTTGTGCTATTTGGGACACAAGTATACCATCAAGCACGAGGAAGCTCATGCATTCACATAATTTGTCCAACCTATTTTATTATGAATGGTTGATTTATGTTACCAAGTTGTGCATTTGGATATTCATGTGGAAGGTTGGAAACAATGTCGCGTTGGAGATGATCGGGACATTATTTATTTATTTATTTATTTTGCGCTTACTTTGTTTCTTGTAGCATTGGGTTTCTTTGTACAAAGGTTGCCACTATTGGAGGTATTTACATGACTAGAACGAAGGATGCCACTATTGCTATTTTGATAGCCACTTATTTGATTGGGAGCTACTACTATTGGATCCATGTGAGATAGAAGTATCTACAATACCTGCATGTTAAAATGTAAAATATGCTACCGGTGGTGAACGAGATCAACATTACGATTACAATGCCCTTGTGATCTGAGTGGAGGTCACCACAATTTAGGTGGTTCCATTAGTCAAAGCAGGGTTGCTAGTCCATGTGAAAACATGGCTGGAAGAATCACACCTTGGAGGATAACAATGACATCTACTGAAGAGTCCCATGAATACTGAAGATGTTGGAGGCATGTAAAGGCATTGCACACTCAAGATGGATATATGATGTTGCTCAAATGAGGTTCCCGCGACATTGTTGTTGTCTGCCCAGAGCTGCAAATTTGATACACATTTGATAGCCTTCAGGATCTGGTCGAAATTGGTGAGAATGGTCAGATGAAGGAACCAAGACATTGGTTTCAAGAGGAAACCTCGATGTGTCTTGGGAGACATTGGTTCCATGAGGGAACCTTGATGTGTCCTAGATATGTTTGAGACAACATCATGAGACATTCTCCCTGGAGGGTCCTATATGGACTAGTAGGAGTAAATGTGGACTTCATCTTGACGTGCCTCAAATGGTGAGATGAAGGAACCAAGACATTGGTTTCATGAGGAAATCT
>ML797240.1:14397-32136 GCA_009831015.1 Picea engelmannii | reverse complement strand
AAAAACATGTGTGATGGTCTCTTAAATTTCATTCTTTCTTCCACCTTATTTCACTATTATGTCATCACATTTAACCATAAACCATCACATTTACATTAAAATGTTGGTCTTTTATTTAAATCCTTTGATTAAAATCAATAAAAGTAAATGATGTTAATTCATTCTTAATTTATTATTCTTAGTGTATTTTATATGGTTTTATTAATGATAAACTAATTCACGATATTGTGGGAGATAGGTGTTTCCATACATTGGATCAGGATCAAATGGCTTGAGATTCCAACACTCATTTTGGCACTCGTTCCCATATTTTTTCACAAGAGAGAGCCAGCTTGAAATTACATATCAAGCAAATCTGACCCTCCATCTGGACCTCATTACGGAACTCAGAGCGCAACAGAATTGGTCATTGGCATACTTGCGGGTGTTTTCAGGAAAAACTAGAACATGGGTTTTTTACCCATTATCGCCCTCTTGTTATGGCTCCTATTGTATTTCAATTTAGACCATTAAATCTAGCTCCTATATTTGAGATACAAAAGACTTGTTGCTTATTAATATAATAGTTAAACGATTTTCTAGTTTTGAGAGAGAGTCGACCCTTTCAATGGTCGACTTCTCAGACTCTATATATACTTGAGCTCACTAGCATGATAGGATAGACCTAGAGAAACAGTTTAAGAACTTTGTGTAAAACGTGGCTCTATTATTCATTTTAATGCAAATTTATAAATTAAGTTGAGTTTGTGATCAATTCGTGAGATGGAGTACCACAACTGCTTGGGGGGGCCACCAATAGTATGTGTGTCTCATTTCTTTGTTTATTTAGATTTATAACCTCTCTTTTGCAGGAGTTGTTCTAATTTCTCTTTACATTCAATCTCTAATAATTTCTCTGTATAATCCATTTCATTATAACTGTTCTAATTTCCCTTTACTGTTCTAATCTCTTTTTGCAGTCATTTTCTTATAATCTCCTTTGTGTATTTTCAGTTGTAGTAATCACTCTTTTTAATTGTAACTTCAATGTATGTATTCACTTGACTTATTCACACCAAAAACAATATTGATAGTATTGATAGTTTAATACTAGAAACCAAAACAATTATGGATCTTTATTTCCCTTGTTACATGCATATTTCAGACCATTAATAATAACAATAGCATGAATGCCAACCTTTAAAGCACTATGGGGATTTAATAAAACCTTCAAGTCTTCATAATAATACCCCTAGGTAACTTGTACATCCCAAGATTCATACCAAAGCTCGTTATTCAAGCATCTTTACCAAATAGTAGCAGGAGAGTGAATGAAACTTCTACTTATGAGGGAACACTACTATAATCTTATATGAAGATAGACTTAGGGACTAGAGACACCTTTAAGTCATTATCTCACGCTCTCATCCACTACACATTAAGTAAGTTTGACAATGATATGTTTTTGGACTAATATAAATGCATAAGTCTATTTTTCATGCGAACAATCTTTTATGGGCAATTTACAGAGTTTCCTCCAACCCATATACCATCCCATTCTATAAAAAGGTTTTCAGAGTTGCCTCCCCATCTCATTGCGAAAGAAATACATACATACAAATATTAAGGGTGGTGGTAAAGGCTGTAATATGGGTGTAAGAGGCTAACCCGTTGGGATACTGAACAGGTCTATTGGCAGCGGGTACCAACCTGTGGTATGACTAGGCAAACCCATCAAGGTACTGAACAGGCTCGCTAGCAATGGGGCATTCTACCTGGAAGAGGATATTTCTTAGATATCAAAGTTACCCCATCAGGGTACTGAACAGGATTGTTGGCAATGGGTTATGACTTTGATGTATTTTACTATACCTAATCTATATTTGTCCGTATGAATGATATACTTGTGTAAATCCTTAAGAAGCATGCATGGTTTAACAAAAGGGCTAAATAAATATCATCTAATTGCCATTTGAGAATGTTCGTAAGATGATCTTAAGACCCTGTCATTTAATTCATACTATATCTAGGATGTCACTATCCTAGAAGTAGGACCTATAAGTGTAGTAGTTTAATGAACTCAAATGCAAACTTTATTAATATTACTTGAATGATAGTAATCCTTTAAAAATGAGACATGGATGACTAGTTTTCTACGGGTTTTTCCATGTATTAAAGACCATTTATACCCTCATGTTTTCTTGTTTAAAGAAAAAAATCCCCTATCATAACTTATACGGTCCTCGTAAGCATACATTGTTACTAGTTGATAAAATTGTATGTATGGGATATTTCAATTCCAAAATTTATAAGTGTTTTGGTCTTCTCATTCCATAGCATTAATACTTATGGAATTATTACTTATTTTTCTAAGTTCTAGTTTTTTTAGTATAATAATGTTGGATTCTTTCTGTTGAATATTGCCTACAGTTGTTGTTGAAAATACAAAGTTTTTGAAATGAATAAAAGGTCAGTTCCAATTTATTCATGGAACGAGGGTGTGCCATATCTTCGGTATGGGAGCATGATAAGCTCTTAAATTTGATTATTTCTTCCACCTTATTTCACTATTATGTCATCACATTTAACCATAAACCCTCACATTTACTTTAAAATGTTGGTCTTTTATTTAAATCCTTTGATTAAAAGAAATAAAAGTAAATGATGTGAATTCGTGCTTAATTTATTATTCTTAGTGTATTTTATATGGTTTTATTAATGATAAACTAATTCATGATATTGTGGGAGATAGGTATTTCCATACATTGGATCAGGATCAAATGGCTTGATATTCCAACACTCATTCTGGCACTTGTTCCCATATTTTTGCACAAGAGAGAGCCAGCTCGAAATTACATATTAGGCGAATCCATCCATCCATCCGGACCTCCATCCAGACCACATTACGGAACTCGAAGTGCAACAGATTTGGTCGTTAGCATACTTGCGGGCATTTTCAGGCAAAACTAGAACATGGGTTTTTTACCCATTATTGCCCTCTTGCTATGGCTCATATTGTATTTCTATTTAGACAGTTAAATATAGCTCCTATATTTGATCTATGATTTTAAGACTCATTGCCTATTAATAGAACAGTTAAACGATTTTCTGGTTTCTAAAGAGAGTCGACCCTTTCAATGGTCGACCTCTCAAACTTTATATATACTTGATCTTGCTAGCATGATAGGATAGACCCAGAGAAACAGTTTAAGAACTTTGTGTAAAACTTGGCTATGTTATTCATTTTAATGCATATTTATAAATTAAGATGATTTTGTGATCAATTTGTGAGTTGGAGTACCACAACTGCTTGGGGGCCCACCAGTAGTCTGTGTGTCTCATTTATTTGTTTATTTAGATTTCTAACCTCTCTTTTGCAGGAGTTGTTCTAATTTCTCTTTACAATCATTCTCTTATAATTTCTCTGTATAATCCATTTCCTTATAATTGTTCTAATTTCCCTTTGATGTCCTAATCTCTTTTTCCAATCATTTTCTTATAATCTCCTTTGTGTATTTTCACCTGTAGTAATCACTCTTTTTAATTGTGACTTCATTGTATGTATTCACTTGAATTATTCACAACATGCTATAAATATAAATCTTCTTTGTAATTGGAGCACTAGGAACTGAGCATGTTTATTAAGAAGTTATTCATGACCAGTTAAAGTAGATTAAATTAACCCCTGCAGTACTGTGTAATTACTATACCTTTGTTAATATATTTCCAATTCAAGTATGACAACATAATTTATGATTTTAAATCATTTTTGGTAATTAGTTCATCAGTCTAACTGGTTATCATAACATGTGTTTAGTATATTGATATTCCTTGAATGCCAAAGTTTTCAGTAGATTGTTTTCTTTCTTGTTTACATTTTTTTGTAGAAATCAATGTTCTAATCTGAATTGAGTAAATGAATCACAGAGTTAGATTTCCAAGTAAAAAGAGTATTTAGAATAGTAATCTTTCATGCCTAGGCTAATATTTTGCATAATAGATTCTTGCACTAGTTTGTTATTCCGGTACAGTTTTTCAATTTTTTCCTTGTACTGATTTTCACATCTTAGTTTTCTCGCATTTTAAATTTGTCAATAGCTTTAAATCACCAACGGATAGATTAATGACCTAATTCGTGAGATATGGTCACTCCATGTCGGGTTTCTTCCCTAGGTGACGAATTGTTCTAGTTTGTTTAATCTCTTTATTATTTGAGTGTGTTGTCGGCATTAGATTAGACTGCTAGATTAGATCTCTAGACCTGCACATATAGTGCTATCACCTCAAAGCTTATGATCCCCGAGTTAACAATTTAATGTCGAAATAGAGAGCATATATTTCACTCGACATTTTTGGCACTGTTGTCGGGGAGGTGCTAAAGGGATTAGAACTTAGGTAGGTTTCCTTTAATTACACAACAAGGGGGAGGAAAAACTTTAAGACGAGAGGTAAGAACCTGCGCATCCATTTTAATGGGTTGCTACAAAGCCTTGTTGTTCCCTTTCCGCAAGAGTGTTTACTTTTTCTGCAAGTTTGTTTATTTTTCTTAGTGTGTTTACTTTATTGCAATTTACTTTCCTGCAAGCATGTTTATTTTCCTGCAAAAGTGTGTTTTATATTTCCTGCAAGGTGTGTTTACTTTCCCGCAATTTATTTTTCCTGCCAGTGAGCTTATTTTACTGCAAGTGTGCTTTCTTTTATTTCTTTTATGCAAGTTTTATTTCTTTCATGCAAGTGTGCTTTCTTTTATTTCTTTTACGCAAGTTTTATTTCTTTCATGCAAGTGTGCTTTCTTTTATTTCTTTTACACAAGTTTTATTTCTTTCATGCAAGTGTGCTTCGCTTTCGCAACGTATGTTTATTTTTCCTACCAGAGTGTTTACTTTCATACACGTGTGAGTTTGATTTTGTTCCTGCAATCATGTTTTATTTTATGCTTTGATTGTTTTCCTGCAAGTGTGATTTATTTTATGCAAGCGTGGTGTGTTTGGTTTGTGCAAATCTACTTTAAGTGTGTATTTCATTTTTTTTAGGTAGTTTTGATTAAAATCTTAAAAATATAATAATAAAAAATTTGGATGTTGTAATAACCTCGGACATTAATCCATGTGTGAGGCAAGACCCATCAACTAGCAGAATGGATACAAAGGTGACCATTAGTTTGGGAGAACTCTCTCAAATCCTAGCAGCAACTGGGATTTATTTTTTTCAGGAAGAATGCATCTTGACAATAGTCATGAACTTATCTACCTCTTCGGAAATGATAAAAGAACCAAAGTCCCATGAGCTACAAAAAGATTCTCCTTGCCAAACTATGGAGGAAGCTAAAAATTTGGAGACTACATCAGATGGAGAGTGACCACTAAGACCTGAAATTGAGGATTTCTCAGCAGATCCTTTATATACTTCAACAACCAATCATCCAAAAGAAGAAGATATGCATGGCATGATGAAGGAGGGCATAGAAATTACTGTTGATGAGCATCAATATTACATCGAAGTTTGGTTTGAAGAGGTCATCAGGCTGCAATACCATTATTTCCTTCAACACCTTTTGATGCCAAAACAAGTAGGTTGGTTGGTTCTTCATATCCAGGTAATCCCTGCAGTAACTTTTTCGTATTTGGATATGGGTATGTTTCTTACTCTGCTCTGTACATGGTTACATTGGAAAAGTTCTTACACTTTAATAAAGAGTTTTCTTTGTTTTTAGGTAGAATACGATAATAAATAAAAGTTGCATCATGTTAGTATCAAGTTAATGTAGCATCTCTTTGTGTTTTCTTTTTAAATAAAGGAACTAAGATGAAGATAGTATTGATATTTTAATACTAGAAACCAAAACAATTATGGATCTTTATTTCCCTTATTGCATGCATATTTCAAACCATTAATAATAACAATAGCCCGAATGCCAACCTTTAAAGCACTATGGGGATTTAATAAAACCTTCAGGTCTTCATAATAATACCCCTAGGTAACTTGTACATCCCAAGATTCATACCAAAGCTAGTTATGCAAGCATCTTTACCAAATAGTAGCAGGAGAGTGAATGAAACGTTTACTTGTGAGGTAACACTATTATAATCTTATATGAAGAAGATAGACTTAGGGACTAGAGACGCCTTTAAGTCATTCTCCTACGGCCTCATCCTCTACACATTAAGTAATTTTGACAATGATATGTCTTTGAACTAATATAAATGCATAAGTATATTTTTCATGCGAACAATGTTTTATGGGCAATTTACAGAGTTTCCTCCAACCCATATACCATCCCATTTCATAAAAATGTTTTCAAATTTTCCTCCCCATCTCATTGCGAAAGAAATGCATACATGCAAATATTAAGGGTGGTGGTAAAGGATGTAATATGGGTGTAAGAGGCTAACCCGTTGGGATACTAAATAGGTCTGTTGGTAGCGGGTTCCGACCTGTGGTATGAATAGACAAACTCATCAGGGTACTGAACAGACTCGCTGGAAATGGGGCATTCTGTCTGGAAGAGGATATTTCCTAGATATCAAACATACCCCATCGGGGCACTGAATAGGCTTGTTGGAAATGGGTTCTGACTTTGATGTCTTTTACTATGCCTAATCTATATTTGTCTGTATGAATGATATACTTGTGTAAATCCTTAAGAAGAAGCATGCATGGTTGAACAAAAGGGATAAATAAATATCATCTAATTGCTATTTGAGAATATATGTAAGGTGATCTTAAGACCCTGTCATTTAATTCATACTATATCTAGGATGTCACTATCCTAGAAGTAGGACCTATAAGTGTAGCATTTTAATGAACTCAAATGCAAACTTTATCAATATTACTTGAATGATAGTAAGCCTTTAAAAATGAGACAACGATGACTAGTTTTCTACGAGTTTTTCCATGTATTAAAGACCATTTATACCCTCATGTTTTCTTGTTTAAAGAAAAAAATGCCCTATCATAACGTATATGGTCCTCGTAAGCATACATTGTTACTAGTTAATAAAATTGTATGTATGGGCTATTTCAAATCCAAAATTTATAAGTGTTTTGGTCTTCTTATTCCATAGCATTAATACTTATGGCATTAATACTTTTTTTTCTAAGTTCTAGTTTTTTTAGTATAATAATGTTGGATTACTTTTGTTGAATACTACCTACAGTTATTGTTGAAAATACAGAGTTTTTGAAATGAATAAAAGGTCAGTTCCAATTTATTCATGGCATGAGGACATGCCATATCTTCGATCTGGGGGCATGATGGGCTCATAAATTTGATTATTTCTTCCACCTTATTTCACTATTATGTCATCACATTTAACCATAAACCATCACATTTACTTTAAAATGTTGGTCTTTTATTTAAATCCTTTGATTAAAAGCAAAAAAGTAAATGGTGTGAATTCATGCTTAATTTATTATTGTTAGTTTATTTTATATGGTTTTATTAATGATAAACTAATTCTTGGTATTGTGAGAGATAGGTGTTTTCATACATTGGATCGGGATCAAATGGCTTGAGATTCCAACACTCATTATTGCACTCATTCCCATATTTTTGCACAAGAGAGATCCATCTCGAAATTATATATCAGGTTAATATGTTCCTCCATCCGGACCTCATTACGGAACTCGAAGAGCAGCATATTTGATCGATAGCATACTTGTGGGTGTTTTTGGGAAAAACTAGAACATGGGTTTTTTACCCATTACCGTCCTCTTTCTATGGCTCCTATTGTATTTTGATTTACACAGTTAAATCTAGGTCCTATATTTGAGTTATTATTTTAAGACTCGTTGCCTATTAATAGAACAGTTAAATGATTTTCTGGTTTTGAGAGAGAGTCGACCTTTGCAGTGGTCAATCTCTTAGACTCTATATATACTTGAGCTCGCTAGCATGATAGGATAGACCCAAAGAAACAGTTTAAGAACTTTGTGTAAACTTGGCTTTGTTATTCATTTTAATGCAAATTTATAAATTAAGCTGAGTTTGTGATCAATTTGTGAGTTGGAATACCACAACTGCTTGGGGGGGACACCAGTAGTCTGTGTGTCTCATTTCTTTGTTTATTTAGATTTCTAACCTCTCTTTTGCAGAAGTTGTTCTAATTTCTCTTTACAATCATTCTCTTATAATTTCTCTATATAATCCATTTCCTTATAACTGTTCTACTTTCCCTTTACTATTCTAATCTCTTTTTGCAGTCATTTTTTTATAATCTTCGTTGTGTATTTTCAGTTGTAGTAATCACTCTTTTTAATTGTAACTTCACTATATGTATTCACTTGACTTATTCACACCATGTTGTAAATATAAATCTTCTTTGTAATTGGAGCACTAGGAACTGAGCATGTTTATTAAGAAGTTATTCATGACCAGTTAAAGTAGATTAAATTAACCCCTGCAAAATTGTGTAATTATTATACCTCTGTGAATATATTTCCAGTTCAAGTATGACAACATAATTTATGATTTTAAATCCTTTTTTGGTAATTAGTTCATCAGTCTAACTGGTTATAAGAACATGTGTTTAGTATATTGATATTCCTTGAATGAAAAGTTTTCAGTAAATTGTTTTGTTTCTACTTTACATTTTTTTTAGAAATCAATGTTCTAATCTAAATTGAGTAAATGAATCACAAAGTTAGATTTCCAAGTAAGAAGAGTTATTAGAATAGTAATATGTCATGCATAGGATCATCTTTTGCATAATAGATTCTTGCACTAGTTTGTTATTCCAGTATTGGTTTTCAATTTTTCCCTTGTACTGATTTCTACATCTTAGTTTTCTCACATTTTAAATTTTCCAATAGCATTAAATCACCAACGGATAGATTAATGACCTAATTCGTGATATATGGTCACTCCATGTTGGGTTTCTTCCTAGGTGACGAATTGTTCTAGTTTGTTTAATCTCTTTTTTATTTGAGTGTGTTGTCAGCATTAGATTAGACTGGTATATTAGAGCTCTAGACATGCACATACAGTGCTAGCACCTCGAAGCTTACAAGCCTCGGGTTGACAATTTAATGTCGAAATAGATAGCATATATTTCACTCGACAATATGTTTGATTAACATTATAGATTAGGATAACATTATCACATGTATGGAAGGCTTAATTAAGAATTTCCTTATTTCCAATATTCATTTTCAACTCCAAGTTCGAAATATCAAGTTGTATCTTAGTTGTGGCGTATAAGTATTTATTCTTGTCATACATATCCATTCCCACTATCAATGCTAGAATGATTATTATAATTCCATTACACATTATTCTGAGGACAACCTTCAATTTATTATGATTGTTCACAAATTTATAATTATTCCTTGAATTATGTGGATTGCATTCCCTCTTATTCATATATAAGTAGGGAATCCCAAGGTAATAAAGTTTCAACAAATGATAGAGAAGATTTTTTGCAGGAATTATACCATCAAAATATATTTTCCTCTATATTTAACTTTTTAAGGTATTTTAATTCAGAGAGCCACTTTGTCGTGATTCTCTAGTTATTTTTATTCCTACAAAACAAAAAGTCTTATGTGTCAAAAACATAAGAATCCTTATATGTATTGCATGTTATCTTATACTCCAATCCATTCACCATTCAAACACCCTTCATTGAATTGCGAGTTGATGAGTACTCATCATCACATGCATACTTGTGTTTGTTTCTTGCAAGGAAAACATTATGGTTTCCCTTGGTATCAATAAAATGAATTCCCTTGGTATCCACCATTGCTAATAGAAATTCCTTGATTAAGTAACTGGCAAAGGATGGTTCCATGGAAATAGCTCCAACTACAAGATTGTGTAGCCTGCATTCCATAAGTTGGATGGATGAGTGAGTAGGATTTGATGTGCATTCAATTCGATATATAATTTCATCGTGTAGATAAATACGGGTGTTTTAAAGATACATTGTCTATGAATCTCTTTGGTGCCCTTGACCTGTTATGAGGGAAAAACTCTCTATGGCCAAGGGTAAACCACAACAGACAAGTATGACTGCAAAAATCAACTCAATTCCATTGTATGCTATATAAACTAATGGGAAAGATAAGAAAAAGGCCTACCTCGATCCAACGTTCGATCATGTTCCACTATTGAGCACTTTGACCCAAAGATTTATACCTGCAACAAGTTCTCAACAAACAAGTAGAGAAAGTACATAGTGATAATATAAAGAGGTTAGCACATTAGATAACATAATCCATTAATAAACATTACAAACATGCCCATGGATGATAATCATATATTTTCACGATACCAATAGGACGGGAAATGAGTATTTCTATTAATAATTGATCAACAGAAGTGACAACATTACAGACTTTCGTGTCGGCATGGTTCGAAACCAAGAAACAAAGTTCCTTCCAACTGGGCCTCCACCAAAGGAAAGCTCATAGGAGAGAGACAATGAGGTTCTCTCAACAATAGGGAAAGAGCTTGGGGGCTGAACACTGTGTTCAAACTTGAGAGACAAAGGGATGTAGACTCAATATGAAGTAATTTCTCTAGAGTAACTTTTCTCTCAAAGTTGAATGTTTTCTCCTTTTTTTCCATAGCTCGGAATTGTGCTTTTATAGTATTCAAAATGCAACTGAAGGGTCGAGTCAGAACGTTTCCAGTATGTGGAAGGCCAAGGATCAGAGATCTCCTGTCGTGACATGGAAACCCGACTCCATTTTTGTATTTTCTGGCATAAATCCCGATGTACGCAGGTTGTAGTGGAGCAGCCTGCGTATACGCATGTTGTATAGCAAATAGGGCATGTATATGTGGAAAAATGTGTATTTTTGGCTCTGGATTCATCAAAAAGGGATGACAAGTCTGCATAGGGAAATGGAAAAGGGCCCTCTGTGCAAGATTGCAATGGTGAGGCAAATCTTGCTATAACATGACCCTTCATAAAAATGCAACTAAAGTGATTTATTTTCCATCTCAACCGATGCAATGGATTGAAGTTGTTTTACAAATTTGAATATCAATTTTTCAAATGAGAACAACACATAAGATTGCATACCAATAACAACTCGACAATCACCTTCAAACTTAGCATTATTTGTCGAGAAATCGAGTAAACTGAATAATATGCTCATAAATTTTGCATACAAATCTAGAGGATTTGTGTATTTTACACTTTTCCATATACATATAGCAAATAATGGATTTTTCCTTACTGAGAGTATTCGCTCGTATAATGTGTGGTGGAGTAGAGGAAGGCCTTCCAAATACACACATCGAATTTGCATCCTTTGAGAAATGACACCATAACCGAAAATGTTTCCTGCTCATTCATGTAGAGCATAAGCATGCGCGCTATGAAATTCATCCCATGTGTATATCCAACCTCTGTGTCATAAACCAAATACGCCTTCAAAACATTGTGGAGAGCCCTATGCCCAGGCCTGTCTATCATTTAAAATAATTGGCATTATGGAAAAGTGTGATGAATGTCTTTAACTAAATGCTTCTCTGACTCTAATTTATGGGAAATTTCATTGAACGGGAGTAGTGATTAAATTCTTGGGTTTTCCAGTAGAAGTTCGCTCCCGCCTAAAATCAATTGCCAAATGACATACCTCGTCGATTTCACAATGCCATGTCTGATACGCCTTTTAAATTCTTGTGGGTTCCTTTCTAAGAAAAGCTTCCAATCCAAAATATTCATGCTCGATGTTCATTTGGTACGTACAATTTCCTCTCTTTCATCATTGGCATCGTCGAGTAATGTCTCTGTAGAGTATTGTGCGATAAGCTTATCGTGATCATCTTCGAATTCGACATTGACCTATTTTGAATCCATTCCACTCATGGACGGGAAGTGGGACATTTCATTTGAGTGGAGGAAGTTGGTGTTTGCTAATGGTTGGGGTATCCACGTAATTTATCTTTCTTATCATCTACAATGTTCATCTCCTTAGGGGTTAAATTTCATTCATGGGCTAATTTTTCAAGATTTTTTCCAAAATAAGATTCGCTATTCTAAAAATGATTCTTCCAAATTCTATAAGATAAAATTATTTTACCTTAAAAATTGCCAAAATTTTATACAAACTATACAAAATCCTTAGAAATTAGAATATTTTTACCAAAGTATCGCCAAACATTTTATAGTTGGCATATGAAGAATTAGTAAGATTTGCAAAGGTTTCTACATTTTAAAATAAATTTCCATCCTTAAAATCATCCCTGCCCTCAAACCTTGGACTTTCAAAGTTGTTCTAAAATATTGTCAAAGTTGTTATGAAATACTATCAAATTTGTTATGACTATCAAAGTGGGACATTTAATTTGAGTGGAGGAAGTTGGTGTTTGCTAATGGCTAAGGTATCCCCCATAATTTATCTTTATTATCATCTGTAATGATCATCTCCTTCTCAACAGACACTACTAATGATGGTAAGTATTGATCAACATTCTTGACTTGATTTTGTTTAGGGTTCATAAAACTAATACGTGGTTTCAAAACCACATAGATGGCATATTTTTTATCCTTTTTGACGTTTATTGCATGTTGCTTCTCTTAATGAAGTATTCTCTGATCTATGATCAACCTTTCGGGTTTTAGTTTCTCTTTTCCTTTCTTTTCTACGATCTATTTTGAAAACTACATCATTTTCCCTTTATTTTACACGCCAACATCGACCAACGTTGCTTTCAGGAGGAGTAGTACTCCGCCAAACTGTATTTCCAAGGGACCTCTCTCTTCTCCATTACTTTTTGAGATTGGTGTCAGTTCTTCCACTTTGACTAAAATTGTTTGGAGTTCATGGTTCCTTGATATAGTTTTGGTCAAGAGAATCCTCAAACCTTGGGCTGTCAAATTTTTTCTGAAATTGCATGTCTCCATTATCCTGGGCAACAATTCCACGTAACACATCTTCATCATTCTCGAAAGACTCCACATGAAAATTTAGACGGTTGCTTTCTTCATGCAATTCTTTAAACTATACTCCTTGAATTCAGACATTTCTTGGCTAAATATTGTTCGGAAATCATCAATTTTATGGATAATTCCTTCTAAGTTTTTTTTGAAAAACTTATTGGTAGGCTAATACTCTGAGCTAATAAAAAACAATTACAGAGTTGGTAAGAAATACCATGGGTTAGTGAAGAAAAAACCATTATGGTACCACTTGGAACAATCCAATAAATATATATATATATATATTCTTGACATGTTCATAAGGTACAAAGGTACATGTATTTCTACACATAAGAGTTGAATGGTCGTGCTTTTAGGAAAAGGTACAACCATTAATAATTACAATATAAACATATATTAATAAAATAAAATGTAATATGTGTTTGAGTATATTACATTGGAATTAGACATAGAACATTTCAAGCAAAATGATAATTTCTTTACATTTGATTATAATTGTGCCAATTACGTGTTCATGAGCAATAAACTCTTATCTACCTTATTGAATGTGATGCCAAGAGAAAATTCTCCAAGATGCACATAGGAAGCTTTGGCATTTATGTTGATTTTCTTGCATAGTGTATATTTTGTTGCATAGCCCTCTTAACCATGGGCCATGGGCATGTTATTTTAATTTTTGTGCAATATACCATTATCTATGGATGACATCTCAAAGACTATGCAAGAAACAAATTTTTCAGATATTAATCCTCCATCTAAGTTTCTTGAGAATTTATAGTTTCATTTTTTTTTGCCATGTACTTTGTAATATACAAGGTTCTATTTTCTATTATTTTCATATGTCTATTAATGTCATTATCATTTCATGAGCAGTTATTCCCATGTAATATACAAATGTATTTTTACCCAGATCTTGTCCCATAGCAGTCAAATATACTTCTGAGGAGAATAGTTGCACTCCATACAATTTGTTTTGTAATTTTATTATTGTAGAGAATACCATTATTCAATAATTATTTGGTTTTGGATTGTAGCTTCTCCCTTGAATGCATTACTTATTTTGTAGTCCCCAAGGGAAAATTGCCAAGAAACTGTAATTACATAATATAATTCTTCAAAGGTCAACATTGCTTATTTGTGGAGGTTTCTACTCATTTGATAAGCTTAGGATTTCTTAGATGGGTTCTCTTCTCAAATCGTCAAAGTTAAAACTAATGTGTTCTTGTTAGGGTTTTTCTTTCCCTTTCGAGCATGCATGATGCGATGCATTGCAATTACAAAGTAGTATCTATCTGTTTCAGACTCTCAGAAAAGATTGAGGTTCAAGTAGCAATAACAACCATGAGGGAGGTTAATATTTTTGAGGAGGGTAATAGAGCTAGGTTAGATAGAAACTATAGAGTATTAGCAATTTTATCATAGCAAGAACAACAACATCAAGATCAAAAGTGTGAGATTAATAATATGAGTAATTTGGATATGATTACTAAGGAATCCATTACAAATTTTCAAAGGGTGGTATCCTTACTAGGAGCAAGGATATGTCATGCATGATTTATAATGTGTCCTTTCCAATCCCATGTCTACTCACAAGCATGCATGGAAGCTCCAAGCTATTGTTTCTGTCAACATGTCTCCCCAGGATTGGTTTACCCCCCAAAGCTAAGACAAACACCAGCGCTAATCAAACAATTTATGCCTAGTCAGAACAGAACACTAGCAATTTTTGGTATGAGTACTCATCATCATCACCACCAACAGTGATACCAACACCACCACCACCACCAGAAGTTGCACTACTCTCAATTAAAACATCGGCTTATGTGCTTAATAATTTCTCCTTTTGGATCAACTTGGTTTTCCCATGGAAGAAAGTTGTTTCTATGTGGTTTGTTTCACATGGGTGAATTTTCCCAATGCAAGTGGGGTTGCGTGTAATTCTTCCAATCTAGCTTGTCGAATATTTACTTTCAAGAAAAAAATAATGGGATGCTTTGATCAAGGTGAAAGTGGATAGTGAGCCATCATGACCTCTTTTAAAATGGTTGATTTAATGTGGGCTTCAAGTTGTGGATTTCAATAATTGCACCATCCTCTCATTCCAACTTTCAAGTCTTCTTTACAATATTCACTCACACTAATGGCCTATGGTCATAACCACATTTTCTACACTTTTCATCTCACACAATTACATCTTATGATTGCTTTCTTAGTAAAATTTTAGGAAGCTTATGTATCAATGTTAACAGAAACATTTTTCTTGTTCTACTACACTAAGATATAAAACAATTGTGTTGAAGGATTGCTTCATTTTTTTCTTATTCATATTCCATTTTTTTCTTATAAAACAAACTTTCATCTGAAAATACCCATGGACTCATGAAGTTGTTGTAGTGCACACTATGAGAGATTGGCATTAGACATAGAGCATTGCAAGCAAGATGAGAATTTTTTTATTGTTTATTATAATTGTGCCAACTGCAGGTTCATGAGCAATAAACTATCTATCCACCCTCTTGAATGTGATGTCGGGGGTAGATTATGCAAGATGCACATAGGAAGCTTTATCATTCATGTGGATTTCCTTACGTAGTGTATATTTGGTTATGTGATCCTATTAACCATAGGCTATGGGCATGTTATATTCATTTGTGTGCAGTATACCACTCTCTGTGGATGACATCTCAAGGTCCATGCAACAAATAGATTTTTCAAATATCAATCCCCCATCTCAACTTCTTCAGAATTCATCTTTCCATTTTTTGTTGCCATGTATTATGTAATACAGAAGGCTCCAATTTTTATTATTTTCATCTCTTGATCAATGGCATTATCAGTTCATGAGCAATTATTCGCTTGCAACGTACAATTGTCTTTTTACCTAGATATTGTCCTAGAGCAGTTGAGTATACCTCTTAGGAGAATAGTTGCACTCCATCCAATTTATTTTGTAATTTAATTATTGTAGAGAATACCTTTATTTAATGATTACTTGGTTTTAGATTGTAGCTTCTCCTTTGAAAGCGTTATTTATTGCATAGTCCCCAGGAGAAAATTGCCAAGAAATTGAAATTATAGAAGATAGTTCTTCTGAGGTCAACATTGCTTATCTATGGAGGTCTCCTCTCATTTGATAAGTTTAGGGTTTCTTAGATGGATTATCTTGTCATGCATGATGTGATGCATTGTAATAAATGGGTTCCTATGTACTTTTAGGTTTAATAATGAATATTGCAGCTTCAGTACAAAGTGTTGTCAAGTTCTATAAGATCCATGGAGTATTGATGTGAAATATTCAATTTATTGCGAAGCATCCATGGATCATACCCATGCCCTGTGTAATCCTAGTTAATGGGAGGTGGAGTTCCATTGGATTTGACAAATAAGAGAAATGCAGTTTTGTATAGTGGGAAAAAAAAGGAGTATAGTAGAGAATAGGTGAAGTCATGGTTGCATATTGTCATATACTGAGAGTGTAAATATGTCAAATACATAGAAATGAATATACAGAAAGAGTATTTATAGTTTTTCTTTCCTTCTTTTTTGAACTCTTGGTTATCTTCAATTCAATTGTACGAGTCATGGGTGATTTTGAACATAACTAACATAAAATTTTGCACTTGCTTCTCGAAGGAGTATCATCTAGATGCCATAGAGCAGGTCACAATTAATTAATTTTCTCTACAAGAAGATCTTATTACACTTATAGGCATTGGATTTCTTATATATAAATCTTTATGTAAGTGGCTTATAAAGGTTTCTCTAACATTTGGAACTGGTAGATATCAATCCCGCATCTCACCTTATTTTCATCTCTCGATCAATGGGATTATTAGTTCATGAGTAGTTATTCACTTGCAACATACAATTGTATTTTTACCCAAATCTTGTCTCACGGTAGTTGAGTATACCTTTGAAGAGAATAGGTTCACGCCACCCAATTTATTTTGTAAATTTGTTATTGTACAGAATACCATTATTCGGTGATTAAGGGCATTGTTTTGTTTGCCTGCAAAAGTTTCCCCTATGATTATTATTTTCATTGATGAGGTTTGTCATTGTCCTTCATATAGTGTAAGCAACATCAACAATATTTGTTGGTTTGTTGCTTAGGTTAAGCATCATTCTCATTGTTTTTCTATTTATGTTTTGTATCTACAGTTTGAAAGCATGTTAGGCCAAAGGCCTAGAATGACTCTATTTTTGACAAAGGTATAGAGTTTATGGCTCTATTTCTGACAAAGGTCTAAATTTTATGGCCCACATTATCGAATTGTTCAACTGGGACTAATTGTTTTACAATTATTTCCCATGTTTACTTATTTACTATATTATTTCCCTTGTTTACTTATTTACTATATTTTGGGGAATATTTTAAAATATCTTAAATAGCATGCATATTTTCCATCAATTAAAAATATGAAAAATAAAAATTACATATATTAATAAAAATATGATAAACATAATGTAAATAAAATGAAGTACAACAAATCCTAATCACTTGAAATTTTTAAAATTAAATAATGTTTGAAGTTTAAAACTCTACTCATCATTAAAGAATTTAACTAAAGTTTTAGTATTTTTTAACAATAATTTTTTATTTTTTAATTATTTAATTCTATCAATTTAACCCTCTCTTAATTACATGTTAGAATTATTAACTTCTTCCCATTATTATGTTGTGTATCTAGGTAATCCCCTTTTAAATTATTATATTTGTATTCAATTTCAAAATATTATCTTTGGCATCGAAATATTATGTTAACATCCATTACACATATTATATTTACACTTAATTTCTTCCTAAAATATTAATTCATTTCTATTAAATTAACCTTATTATTTCTACACATGTTATTTTTATATT
>ML797239.1:462166-489729 GCA_009831015.1 Picea engelmannii | reverse complement strand
TTAAGGGGGAGTGTTGAAATAATGTAACTGCAAAGAGTATTCTTATTATTATTGATATATTATTTATAGGATTAATCCCCATTGTGGATTAATCATGTCAGTAATTGTATTAAGACCAAATCCCCTTTTGCGGATTGGTCAACAGACAATTATAATAGGAAGAATAAGAAGTCATCCCCAACAGTTAATAAGAAGACCCAGAAATATAATAAAGGTGGGTTTACCCACCCAGATTAAGAAGTTGGCCCTGCCAGTGAAGAGACACTTCACACATGCCATAACTTGTATAAATAAAGGAGGCTAACACCTCATTTGAACACAACTAACTTGCTCAGTTTGAGAGACAACTTCTGATCTGTTACCGACAAAGGAGAGAGGGAGAAGAGTGGCGCATCTTTTGGAGAGGACTTTCTGTATTGGTTTGAGTTATCTCTTGACATTGTATTGGAAATTTATGATACATAAGTTTTTGTTGGGTTTTCTTCCCCTAGAGGGTTTCCCAGGATAAATGTTGTCTCTTGTGAATGTGTATTTCTCAGTGATCTTGTTCTTATGTTGCTCTTTATCTATTGAAATGAAAAGAACTATAATAATGGCATAAAAATTAATAGTATAAATAGTAGGAGACTTTTAGAAGGTTATATCGGCCTACATGTTGAACCCTAGTGTAGTCCATAGAGAGGTTTTCCTGCTATAGAAAGAAATCCCAGCAAAAACTTCCTCAATAATAGATTACGAATAGAATGCCAAGACTAAAGACCAAAATCACCAAGAAAAGACTAGGACTGAGCATGTGCCTCTCTCCTTCTTCTTGAAACTACGACTACCTTCAAAATATGTTCACTAGAAGTGAATGTGAGTGAGTGAACAAATGAGGCACCCTCCTCAATTATAAATACTAGTTGAGGAGGTGCTAGGGTTATGTCTCTTCATCAAGTAGGGCCGATTTCTCCCAATAGTGGTTAAAACCACTTTATTAAACCCTAGGGGCCGACTTCTCAAATACCACCATATGAATATGGTTTTACGAATCCACAAAAGGGGTTTGGTAATGCATAAGTCCTGACATGATCAATCCAGAAAAGGGTATTTAATCTAGAAGATAATAACTCAATTATAATTAGAATATTCTTTGAAGTTACAATATTTCAACAGTAATAGTAGCCAAAGTCATTGCAAAACAACAAAGGAAGAAATAAAAGAAAATAAAAAAGAAGGAAGAAGAAGTTGAATGAAAGAAACAAGAAGAAATTGTACAAGCTAAAGTGGAAGCGAAAGGGGTAGAAAAAGAGAAAGTGCCAACAAAAGAAACAGTGGAAGTACTAGCGACTGCAGAAGAAACACCAACAATGAAAGAAACGATGACGGAAGAAACAACGAAAGAACAAAGAAAAAAGGATGAAGAAGAAAGGTACGAAGACCTATTTTCCATGGGCAAGGACATTTCAGGGTCATCAATTGATATCCCGCTCACAGGGGGACACTTTCCATTTGGTGAGATAGGATTAGGAACGTTGTTGGCATAGGCCATTTTGGGGAAATGCACAACAATTAATGAAGTAGTTGAGAAAGGGACCAGAAAAGGAGCGTGTGTCGGAGAATAAGGAAAAACAACACGAGGAAGTCGGAAAGTCGAAGGAAAATAAGAAGGACGTGGACAAGGATGATTTTAAGGATGGAAATTTATATTAAAATGTAGAAACATGGGGTAATCTTACCAGTTGTTAATATGCAAAATGTAAAATGTTTGGTGATGCAAGAGCATCATCAGCAAGCATGCATGGCAAGACAACTCAATGCCTTGGAATCATTTTGTAATATTAAACATTGGCGTTTACTGTGAATCTTTTGGAGCTGATTGAAAAACGAAAGAAGATCAAATGCTTGGAAGATGAATGATCATGAGTGATCTGGGAGTTTTCACTCCTAGTCTTGAATGTAACTGAACTAAGGTAGCAATTAGGTTTTTTTTTCGAGTAGACGAGTAGTTGGGGGAACCCTAAGAACCCTCTGAGATAAATAGAGGTTTTGTACGCCCAAATGAGGTTGTTGCGAGTTAGTAGGAAATTTATGAATTTTTACTTGTTGTTTTGATCATAACTATAGCCATTTACTTTTGAATGGATATAACAGAGGAAAATTGATCCAATGCATGTTGTTGTTATTTTTTACAATTCCCTGTTATTTTTGTTTTCATGAATGAATGAATTTCGTTACGAATATATGAAATTGTGAGATGTTTGCATAAGTTTCAATTGTATCTCTTCGATTGAGTCTATGCAAGGTGTGCACACAGTTCGCAAGTAGTGTGTTGATGAAATCTATTTCGATTTTGAAGCTTAGAAGAGATAGTGCAAAACTTTCCCTTTGCAAGGAATGCAAAGTGACTGTTGCAAGGTGTGTAGAGTCTCCCGCAAGAACCCAAAACTTGCATAAGAATCTGTTGCAAGGAGTGCACAAATCCAAAATTCGACTAAGTGTCAAAGTGGCTCTTTAAGAAGTCAAAGGAGTAGAAGGCGATAAATCTCAGGAGAGATAGCATGAAACATCAACAAAGAAAGTAATAATTTTGAAGGTTTCCCTAATCACCGGCTAAGATCTATCCAAGAGGGAGTAGAGAGAATTCCATTTCGTTGGATCTGGAAAAGATGCGTGAGCTTTAAGTTTCTTGAAGCGTAGAGTAGAGTGTACTGCCAAAGTTCCGAAGTCCCAAAGTGACTAGGAACCATCCATTGTCAAGAGGGATAGGTGGCGCGGGATCCACAACTTCAGAAGATTGTGGACGCGAAGGAAGTGAAATCGCCGAAGTAAATCCCGACCGTTGGTCATAAGGGGGAGTACGTGTCAGCATATCTGAGACTCCGTAAAATCTCACTTCAAGGATTTCGATTGAGAATTGAAACTCTCGAAACCGGAAATCTGAAGTGAATCCTGAACGTCGGATTTAGAGCGACGCATGGCGACAGATCGTGATTTTCGGGAGGAAGCGAATGTGGGGTGTTGAGACTCCTGCAATATGAATAGTTGAAGTAGTTGGGGACCATCGATCTGTAGGAGGACACGCGTTAACCGATCATGTGTTTCGGATAAAACACTCTGGGAAAAAAAAAGCGAGCGAGGAGAAGTTTGAGAATTGAGATTTATGAACCCCAGAAATCTGAAGTGAATCTCAATCATCTAATTCAGAGGACACATGGCAGAAATCTGTGCACTTCAAAGGAAGGTGAAAGTTGACGGTTGATTTTTCTGAAGCCCAAAGACCCGAAGCAGTCGCAATCATCGATCTACAGGAGACACGCATCAATAGATCACAAGATTCAAATAAAAGCATTTCTAAAAAGGCTTGAAAGTTGTGTTCTCTGAAGTCTGAAGACCCAAAGAAATCGTAGTCGTCAATCTACGAGAGACACGTGTTAATATATTGCGAGCTCCAGGTGGAAGCATTGTGGAGAAAACAAGGTTTGAGAATTAAAACTCCCGAAGCCCGAAAGGAGAAATATATCTTGACCGTCGATTTGGAGGGGGCACGCGTCGACAGATCACGAAGATCTAGGAAGGTGTGATCCAGAGGAAAGGAATAAAGGGATATGGATCTGAACCATTGATCGAGGGGATCCACCTGATATCGTGGGATCTATGGTCACGCTTGATTGTGGGGACAAAAAGTGCTTGGACGTTAAAATTTCGAGGGCAGGCCGCAATCAAAACCATGGTATTGGAAAAGGGGTACATGGCAGCTGGAGGTAAATTGCAGGGAGAAAAGCGGGTTGATCCCAAAACACTCTTGGTCATGCCCGCAATTGTGTGTTTACGGAAGGACATAGCCTGAGGTCACATGCGGAAAGGGGCTAACAGGAGAGGATCTTGTGCCTAAAACCTGTGAGTTTAGCAACGTGAAGAAAGAGGTCATGGGTACCATAGAACCTGCACCAAAGGACAAAAAGGGCCTGTGTTAATTTGTAAGTGAGACCATTAAGGTCACAAAGAGCCAATTCGGTTCGGAATTGAAGATATGTGACCGGGAGGTCACGTAGCCCTTAGGAGAGAAGGGGGTCTGCATCAAGTGGTATCAGAGCTAAATTTTTTCTTGCAGAAAGAAGGCAAAGGAGAGGAGAGAAATGAGCTTGAAGGTGTACTCTTTGTGTGAGAGACAATCAACACAATGCCATCGAGGAGACGAGTGGAGCCACCTTTATCCAATCATGTTGTAGAAAGAGAAATGTGAGATCTTCATGAAATATTAGAGGCGATGAAGGCAACATAGAGGAGGGAACCTGATGTTGGAGACATAAGCAATGCCGAGAGTGAAGAAGTAGAATTTGAAGAATATGCAGGGGAAAATGTTGTCGAATAATGGTTGTTGAGAGAAGTTGTTAGATTGGGAGCTAGAGCCAAGATAGAGGTCCCAATGTATGAAGGAAATTTGGATGTTGAAGAGTTGTTGGATTGGATAAGATCCATGGACAAATATTTCGACTATGAATATGTCGATGAGGAGAAAAGGGTGAGACATGTTGTCACCAGGCTAAAAGGACATGCATCACTGTGGTGGGATGAACTGCAGGCTGAGAGGAGAAGCAAGGGAAAACATAATATAAAGAATTGGGACAGAATGGTAGCCAAGTTGAAGGATAAATTCATGCCCAAAGATTATCAGATCAATTTGTTTAGGAAGCTGCAAAACCTGAGACAAAAGGGTATGACAGTTAAAGAGTACATAGAGGAATTCTACAAGTTGAACATCAGAACTGGACAAAGAGAGAAAGATAAAGAAAAACTTGTCAGGTATATAAATGGAATGAGGTATGAAATCCAGGATGATATCAGCATGATGTCAGTGAGGACAGTGGAGGATGCTTATCAGTTTTCACTGAAGGCAGAGGAGAAGTTGGCCAGAAAACAAATCCAACAAGGCAGAGGTAGGAGCCCGACCCCGAACAAAGTCAAGGGAGTTTCCCATGACAAGGCACATAAATCCAAAGACGTGACTGATAAAACGCACAGTCACTCAGAAAGAGGAGGAAGTTCTCGAGGAAGCCAGGGTGGTGTAAGAAGTTCTTCTAGAGGAAGAGGAAGAACCAGAGGAGGAGAAGTAAGGTGCTATGTCTGTGGAAAGACAGGGCACATGTATTGGGAATGTCCTGAGAAAAAGAAAGAAGGAGGAGGTGAAGCTCACATTTTGGAAGCATAGAGAAGGAATGTTGAAGCAAAAGGAGCAGAGGATGGAACATCCTTGATGTTGAGAAAGGTTCTCTTAAAACTAGAGGCAGAAGTTGAAAATCTAGTGTAGAGGAACAATCTATTTGGGACTGCTTGCAAGACTAAAGATAGAGTATGCAAGGTGATAATTGACAGTGAGAGCACTAATAACTTATTATCCACAGAGATGGTGGAGAAATTGGAGCTGGAGAAAACTGCACATCTCAAGCCATACAAAGTCTCATGGTTTCAGAAAGGACACCAAGTAATGGTTACTAAACAATGCCTTGTTGAATTTAAGATAGGAGGATATAGAGATGAAATTCTATGTGATGTAATTCCCATGGATGTATGTCATATCTTGTTGGGAAGACCATGGCAGTTTGACAAGAATGACATTCATGATGGGAGGAAAAATACATACACCTTGGAGAAGAATGGCAGGACACACATGTTGCTACCAATAGAAGAGAAGAAAGTGAAAGAGGAATCCAGCACAAGCATACTTCTCATGACCAGGAAGGAACTCCTGAAACAAGTCAAGAAAGAACAAGAGACACAGTTTTTTTTGGTGAGGAAACCTAGAGTTATCCTTACAAGTACTTCGATGGATGATTTACCTGAAGAAGTTCAGGAATTGTTGGATAATTTTGCTGACATAGTGGTGGATGATCTTCCTAACTCATTGTCACCCATCAGAAGTATTAGCCACCATACTGATTTGATACTAGGAGCAAGTCTTCCAAACAAAGAAGCATACATAATGACACCTTGAGAGAATTAGGAGGTAACGAAACAAGTCTAGGAATTTTTATACAAGGGTTTGGTCAAAGAGAGCTTGAGTCAATGCGCAATTCCAACTGTGTTGATTCCAAAGAAGGATGGAGAATGGAGAATGTGTACTGACTCAAGAGCCATTAACAAGATCACCATCAGGTATAGATTCCCTTTGCCAAGAATGGATGATTTAATGGAATTTTTAAGTGGAGAAAATTTATTTTCTAAGATAGATTTGAAAAGTGGATATCACCAGATAAGAATGAGAGAAGGTGATGAGTGGAAGACAACCTTTAATACAAACGAAGGTTTGTATGAGTGGATTTTTATGCCATTTGTCTTAACAAATGACACGAGTACTTTTATGAGGTTGATGAATGAAATACTAAAATATTTCATTGGCAAGTTTGTGGTTGTATCTCTGGATGATATACTGGTCTTTAGCAGGACTAAAGAGGAGCATTCGAGGCACCTCACACTAGTAATGAGGAGACTATAGCAGGAGAACTTGTTGATAAACCTGAAGAAGTCCTCTTTTATGAAGACAGAGCTCATTTGCTTGGCTTTTGTGATATCTTCAAATGAACTGAAGATGGATCCAGAGAAGGTGAAAGCAATCAAAGAATGGCCATCACCAAGGAGTATGTTTGAGGTAAGAAGCTTCTATGGATTAGCAAGTTTCTATAAGAAGTTCATTAGAGATTTCAGTGGGGTTTGTGCACCAATGATGGATACAGTGAAGAAGAGGCACAAGTATTTTAAATGGATAAAGGAGGTCGAGAGGAGATTCAATATACTGAAGGAGAAAATAATAGAATGACCAATTTTGGTCTTACCAAATTTTGGAAAGACATTTCAAGTGAGATGTGATGCAAGTGGAGTTGCAATTGGAGTAGTTTTGAGCCAGGATAATAGGCATGTTGCCTATTTTAGTGAGAAGCTAAATGAGACTAAGAGAAAATACTCCACATATGATAAGGATTTTTATGCCATAATTCAAGCCCTGGAGAAATGGAGGCACAACCTTGTTCCACAGGAATTTGTCTTGTATAGCGACAACCAAGCTTAACAATTCATAACCAGACAGGAAAAATTGAATTAGAGGCATGCAAAGTGGATTGAGTTTATGAAAAATTTTACTTTTGTCATAAAACATATTGTTGGGAATGATAACAAAGTTGTTGATGCATTAAGAAGGAGATGTTTCATTCTGCAGGAGTTTCAGGTGAATACCTTGGGGTTTGAACACCTGAAGGATATGTATTGTGATGATCCATATTTCAAGGAAGCATATGAAGCATGTGGAAATCTTGTGCTGAGAGACATGAGCTAGTGGACAGAGTATATGATTCAAGAGGGATTTTTTTTCAAGGGCAATCAATTGTGCATACCAAAATGCTCAATGAGGGATAACCTTTTGAAGGAAAAGCATAGTGGAGGATTGGCTGGACATTTCGGCCATGATAAAACATTTGCACAGTTGAGAAATTCATACTATTGTCCAGGTATGAGAACATAAGTGATAAAATTTGTGAACATATGTAGAATATGCCAACATACAAAGGGTAAAAGACAGAACACTAGATTGTATCAACCATTGCCAATAACATAAAGGCCTTAGGATGCAATAAGAATGGAGTTTTTGTTGGGACTGCCAAGAACACAAAGAGGATGTGATTCCATATTTGTGGTGGTGGATAGATTTTCAAAGATGACACACTTTATCCCATTCCATAAGACTAGTGATGAAACACATGTTGCAAATTTGTTTTTCAAGGAAGTTGTGAGACTTCATGGACTACCCAGGAGCATTGTCTCAGACAGAGACACTAAATTTGTTGGTCATTTCAGGAGAACACTGTGGAAGAAGTTGGGGACATATTTTTCCTTCAGCTCATCTTATCACCCTCAGACAGATGGACAGACTGAGGTGGTAAACAAAAGTTTGGGAAGCTTATTGAGGATTCTAGTCACTAAGCATCATAATCAGTGGGATCATATTCTGCCACAAGTAGAATTTGCATACAATAACTCACCAAACAGGAGCACTAGAAAGATCCCATTCCAAATATTGTATGGAATGAAACCAAGGGAAGTATCTGAGTTGAGATACTTGGAACAAAGTGAGATCATAAGCGTTGGAGCAAAAGATTTTGCTGCAAAAATGCAGAAGCTCCATAGCCATATCAGAGGACAGTTGCAGAGCTCTAGCCAAGAGTATGAGTGAAGAGTTGATCAACATCGCAGGGAACTTCAATTTGAAGTAGGAGATTAGGTTTTGGCACATCTCAGGAAAGAAAGGTTCCCTAGGGGAACATATAACAAGTTAAATATGAAGAAGATAGGGCCATGTAAGATCTTAAGGAAGTTTGATGCAAACGCCTATGAGATTGAGTTGCCAGATGATATGGGCATATCACCCATATTTCACGTTTCAAACATGTACCCTTACAGGGAAGATGACACAGATGGGTCAAAAGATCAAAATAATATTTAGTGGGAGAAACAAATTCCTATAGCAGAAAAACTATAGATGGAGAAGATTGTTGATCAGAGGATTGGCAAAAATACCAGCAGGAAGACCTATTTTGAATATTTGGTCAAGTGGAAGGGACACCCAATAGAAGATTCTATTTGGGAAACTGAAGCTGATATCCAGAAGCATGGAAATTCAGTGCAAGAGCTCATGGACAGGAGTCCATGAATTTTTTTCTTAGAGGAGTATGATGTAGGAGCATCGTCAGTGAGAACGCCTGGCAAGACAACTCAATGCCTTGGAATCATTTCTGAATCTTAAATGTTGGCATTTACTGCTAATCTTTTGGAGATGATTGAAAAATGGAAGAAGATCAAACACTTGGAAGTTGAATGATCACGATTGATCTGGGATTTTTCACTCCGAGTCTTGCATGTAACTGAACTAAGGTAGCAGTTAGGTTTTTTTTTCGAGTAGACGAGTAGTTGGGGGGAATCCGCTTCACAACTAGCAGAACATGATGCAATGTATTACGCTTATGTTGTGCTGAGAGAAATGTTGGATTGCTCCCTGTTAATGCTCTGTAATTTTCCTAAGGTTGTAAAGGCAATCACAGAGGTAACCTCGAACCACTTGGAGTATTGGATCTAGCCCTCCAAGACTCAGAGAGGGATCTCTCTTTTCGATTTAACTTGGTTTGTATGGGATGGATATCAGGCTAGCTATGAAAGTATGGGGTTGGGGTTTTTAAATGGTTGTTTTGGGACAGTGAGGAGGGCCATTGGGCAAATGGGGTCTGCGCTTAAATATGTGATTCACTCTCATATCTGGACAAAGCTCTTACACAGGGCAAGGTAGTGGAAGTGTTGGATCGAATTAAGTTTTAATGGTGTCGATTTGAGGAAGAACTAGGGGAGGAAAAAGCGAGCAAATGAGCAGTTAAGAATTCATAAACTGAGCTTTCTAGAGGAGAAACATAAAGATTATCACAAGATCAGATGCAGAGTATTGTGCTAATAAATTCTTCTCTGTTATTATCTTCTGACAATAAGAATTGAAAACAAGTGGAAAAATGACAGGAAAAATACTTAGCAGAGAAAAAACGCCACCAACACATCCGCACAAGAATCCTGTAAACAACATGCTCATTACTAATAGATCATTTGAAGATTACAGAAAAGGTTTTCTGGAATGGCAAAGCCCATTTTCTAGCCAAATGAAAAAAAAAAAACACCTCACAGGTCGAACCCACTGTACCTCCAATTCATCCAATATATCTCTGTTTATGACCACATTAGATCTTTATGAATCAAACTTCCTCTAGCCTACAAAGGTGGATCGGTTCCTATCTTTTGGATGATATTTTTAATGCTGGGAGTTTGGGATCTCTACTTAATTCCAAAAATAGAAAACAATTAACAAACCAAACCAACACATGTAAATTGTCTTCAAACTGTTATAGCTAATGAAAAAAAACTCCTCAAAATATGGAATGCTGGAGCTGCCATTTCTTTTTGCTGAGTTCCTTTAGAGCCTGGAATTGATCTGCCACCTGTGACTGTATCATAAAATTGATGACAAGTGTAGTAGATTGACCACTATGTATAAGCCTGATATTTTGTTCACTGCGAAATGTCTCATGCTCCTTCTTAACCACTCGGACGAATCCCTTTGATCGTTAATCTGCTCATTTAAATGCCTCTTCCATCTCTGTCGACGCATAGAGCACTGTACCATGCTCCTGTAAATGCTCAACCACCTCATCTTTTATTCACTAAACTTTCACCTTATAATATGGATCTGATTCTCTTTGCTGATTTTGTCATTGCCAGGTGTCTTGGTTCCTTTCAAATTTGCCATCGAATGATTAGGAGAAAGAGAAAATTGCAAGGATAGTGGCTTCACGCGCGAGTGTATGAACCGATTTTGTTTAACACTTAACTAATCCATCTGTTTAAAACTTGAATACACCCACAAGCCTTGCTGCTTTTCATAGAAAATTTCATTTTCTGACAGAATATGGTGATGGTTCCAATGTACACCATAAAATTACAAATAACTACAAAGCAGTCCATCTTGAGAAACACCTGTCTTTGTCCCTCGTAAATCTGAAGGAGATAGGAAGCCTTATTGCGCACCTTTGAAACATAGGCCCTCCAGTCTGTGTTGTTAATTTGACAGGAACAACCTCGGAGGAAATGTAACCATGTCTCGAGGGCAATTGAATTTTCATTGACTAAAGGATTACACCTCAACCAAACATCCTCCAGGGCAAGACAAATGTACATTCGAATGAAATCAGTTTTCTTGTCCCTCATATTGAATGAAGTTAACAGATCCATGATTTGTTTCACATCGGTGAACTCCTTCTTACCCATACAGCTCAACAACAAGTGAAGGGCAACCTTCTCTTGTAATTCTTTGATACAGACATATAGACCAGATAGAGACTCAACAAGTTTCAAGCAATTGGAGTTCATCTCAGGAAGGCTGCAAGAAAGAGAGAAAGCAATTATGTCTGAGCTGGCAAGCCATTCTTCATCCGTGAAGGCCTGCATTATGAAATTGTGCTCCATTTCTTTCTTGAGATTCTTGAAACATGAGTTTTCCTTTCTTATAATCCCATGGAAATTGAATCCATCTTTGTTGATCCTTACATCAGATGTCAGATCTTCATGGACCAAAATAGGATCATAGTCAATATTAGTCTTCTCTGGACCAAGATCGAGATTGATTTCATCCCCATGTGAAATCTGCTGCACAAAATAAAGTCCAACTATCTTCTCCTTCACCATTTCTTCAAAGATTTTACTTTGGTGTTTCTTGAATTGCGCAATGCGATCAACAAAGGTTTCTCTTGCCAAACAGAGTGTGTTGAAATACTCTTCAAAATTGTTCTGAAACAAAGTTCTAGATAGCAGAATTCAAACCCTTTATTCACTCTCATTAATAAGTTCCAAATCTTTGAGTTATGACTTCAAAGGGTGTGGCCTTCAAGAATTAAAAGATTTGGACTCCTTGTAAGGTACCTTCCTATATGCTTGGTCTCTTCGAACATTTGGCATTGTCTTCATTGGTGAAAGTGTAAAACAAAGAGTAGCTTAGAATCAACACACTTTCCTTATGCCACTCATGTAGCAATTTATGTTGTAAATATTATAAAACTGTCTGATGAAGTTGCCAGACACGGAGATCAAACAGGATAAAATAATGAAAATTAGAACATGAGGCGTATACTTAAATGCAAATACATTTCAGTTTGTCAAATTAGTTGTTCTTATTTCACCTTAACTTCTGATTGAGATTTTAACATCGTTGTCTCCACAAACTGGAGTGCCTGTTCAACCTTTTGTATACGGGCCTTTTGTTTGGTCAAGAACTTGAGGAAAACCAACATCTGGCTTTCGACTCACACCTGTAACTCTCATCATATACATCATGGCGAAATTTTTGCTCATAATGGTTTCATCTCATACTCTGACTAAGCATGTGCGCACACTTGGTAACTGGGCTTATCTTTGGCTCCTAAGAATTCACTTCCACAGCTACCAAACTCCTTAGCGGTGGATGGAACAAGAAACTACCTCCAATTTTGTGTTCAAACGGGAGATTGCCAGATGTCCCATGAGGAATTCATGGTAGAAAACAGGCCTGCGCCTTTATTTTATTTTTGTCTTCTGTGGGAAATATCCCACATTCACGTGGTAAACTGAAGTTTGGGTGTTTATATGAGCCAACAGTCACGTAGTCTTTCGATGAAGTGAGCCCGAGGCTGAGCTTTGGAGTTTGGCGTTGGTACTGGTGCTGGCATTGGCTTGTGTGTTTGCTATTGGTTTATGAAATGGTTCTTGTCCTCGATGTTGAGTATTTGGAGGTTGGCCCTAGGCCAATATAATTTTTGGAAAAATATTTGTCAAAATATTTATATTTTGATAAACAAGACTAAAACTCTGCATAAAGGCCGAGGGGCCAATTTTGGCTCAATTCACCAAAAATAGATTATAAAAACCAAATTTGGCTAATAAACCCAACTTTGTATTTACCCACAAGAATAAAAAAATTTCCATTCAAACCAATTCACATTTTTTTGCTAAAAATGCACCGAAACTCGCTTTGAATCTAGCGTGCAGGTACTCATCTGATGCTTGGTCAGTGTCAAGCGCTTTCTGCCGCCTTCACCATGTGTCATGAGCGAAAGAATAATGCCTAAAATAGATAAATATTATTCAGAATACTGATTCCTTATTATATAGGGTTCCAACATAGGCTCCACCTGGGGAAGATAGCTCCGAAGGAGGTGTCTAGAATCCATAGAACTCTGAAAATCACAGACCAGCTGATCCTTGGGCTGCCCCCAAACTGTAAACTGAAAATAAAACCATGAAGATACGGAAAATAAAAGATGCTCATCCTGTTGAGCTTATTGGAACATTCCTACCTACCCTACTTTGCTAACAGTTATTGGTTCAATCAGGTAATGAAAAAGTAACAATGAAGCTAACCCAACAGTTGATTCCATGGTTGGGTTTCCTCATCGTGCTTGATGAAAATCGAAACTGAAATATGTACTGGCAACTGGTGACATATTTGGTTGTTATAGAGAATACATGTTTGAAAACTCAAGCTAACATAAACCTCCATGTAATCTGCTATAGGATCAATTAAAGCATGATGCATGATATTCGTTCCTAGATCTTCTATGACTAGTAGATGAGTTGCATCCTCAAAATCAAACCATGCATCTACAACTTCAGCCTTATACTTGAAAACATAACCATCATCAATCTGCAAATCAACAAGTAGTACAATTTCCTCTTGCTTTGGAGAAGGAAGATTTTCCAAGAATTCTTTGAGATCTAGGAAATTATATGACTGAATTTGAGAATCCAAAAGTTCAATATCATTTTCGAACTTTTCAACAACTAGATCAAGAAAACAAATTTTACTTTTAGGGGAAAATTTGCTCGATTCCAAAATATGAAACACAGTTGTTAAAAAGTCTTCGTCAATGTCAAATTCTGCTAACTTACACCTGAATTCTTCTATGGATTCACAACATATAGGATTTGCCACATACCCTGTCATATTGAAACATCATCAAGGCTTTGAAATCTGGATTCTTCAGTAGTGAAGTCACTTGTGCACTTTGAAGCTCGGGATCTTGAACAATGGAGTCGCGAGGTGAATGGTACAACCTTCCTGTGTTTGGCTTTTGTTCACCATCAGAAGTCAAATCTGAACTTCAAGTGCACCTTTGAAGAAAGTTCCCCAGTGGAGTCGCCAAAATGTTAATGCTCTGTAATTTGCCTAAGGCTACGGAGGCAATCACAGAGGTAACCTCGAACCACTTGGAGTATTGGATCTATCCCTCCAAGACTCAGAGAGGGATCTCTCTTTTCGATTTAACTTGGTTTGTATGGGATGGATATCAGGCTAGCTATGAAAGTATGGGGTTGGGGTTTTTAAATGGTTGTTTTGGGACAGCGAGGAGGGCCATTGGGAAAATGGGGTCTGCGCTTAAATATGTGATTCACTCTCAGATCTGGACAAAGTTCTTACACAGGGCAAGGTAGTGGAAGTGTTGGATCGAATTAAGTTTTAATGGTGTTGATTTGAGGAAGAACTAGGGGAGGAAAAAGCGAGAAAATGAGCAGTTAAGAATTCATGAACTGAGCTTTTTAGAGGAGAAACATAAAGATTATCACAAGATCAGATGCAAAGTTTTGTGCTAATAAATTATGCTCTGTTATTATCTTCTGACAATAAGAATTGAAAACAAGTGGAAAAATGACAGGAAAAATACTTAGCAGAGAAAAAACGCCACCAACACATCCGCACAAGAATCCTGTAAACAACATGCTCATTATTGATAGATCATTTGAAGATTACAAAAAAGGTTTTCTGGAATGGCAAAGCCCATGTTCTAGCCAAATGAAAAAAAAAAACACCTCACAGGTCGAACCCACTGTACCTCCAATTCATCCAATATATCCCTGTTTATGACCACATTAGATCTTTATGAATCAAAATTCCTCTAGCCTACAAAGGTGGATCGGTTCCTATCTTTTGGCTGATATTTTTAATGCTGGGAGTTTGGGATCTCTACTTAATTCCAAAAATAGAAAACAACAAACCAAACCAACACATGTAAATTGTCTTCAAACTGTTATAGCTAATGAAAACAAACTCCTCAGAATCTAGAATGTTGGAGCTTCCATTTGTTTTTGTTGAGTTCCTTTAGAGCCTGGAATTTCTCTGCCACCTGTGACTGTATCATAAAATTGATGACAAGTGTAGTAGATTGACCACTGTGTATAAGCCTGATATTTTGTTCACTACCAAATGTCTCGTGCTCCTTCTTAACCACTCGGACGAATCCCTTTGATCGTTAATCTGCTCATTTAAATGCCTCTGCCATCTCTGTCGACGCGTAGAGCACTGCACCATGATCTTGTAAATTATCAACCGCCTCATCTTTTATTCACTAAAATTTCTCCTTATAATCTGGATCTGATTCTCTTTGTCGATTTTGTCATTGCCAGGTGTCTTGGTTCCTTTCAAATTTTCCATCGAATGATTAGGAGAAAGAGAAAATTGCAAGGATAGTGGCTTCACGCACGAGTGTATGAACCGATTTTATTTAACACTTAACTAATCCATCTATTTAAAACTTGAATACACCCACAAGCCTTGCTGATTTTCATAGAAAATTTTGTTTTCTGACAGAATATGGTGATGGTTCCAATCTACACCATAAAATTACAAATAACTACAAAGCAGTCCATCTTGAGAAACACCTGTCTTTGTCCCTCGTAAATCTGAAGGAGATAGGAAGCCTTATTGCGCACCTTTGAAGCATAGGCCCTCCAGTCTGTGCTGCTAATTTGACAGGAACAACCTCGGAGGAAATGTAACCATGTCTCGAGGGTAATTGAATTTTCATTGACTAAAGGATTACACCTCAACCAAACATCCGCTAGGGCAAGACAGATGTACATTCGAATGAAATAAGTTTGCTTGTCCCTCATATTGAATGAAGTTAACAGATCCATGATTTGTTTCACATCGGTGAACTCCTTCTTACCCATACAACTCAGCAACAAGTGAAGGGCAACCTTCTCTTGTAATTCTTTGATACAGACACCTAGACCAGATAGAGACACAACAAGTTTCAAGAAATTGGAGTTCATCTCAGGAAGGCTGCAAGAAAGAGAAAGAAATTACGTCTGAGCTGGCAAGCCATTCTTCATCTGTGAAGGCCTGCGTTATGAAATTGTGCTCCATTTCTTTCTTGAGATTCTTGAAACCTGAGTTTTCCTTTCTTATAATCCCATGGAAATTGAAGCCATCTTTGTTGATCCTTACATCAAATGTCAGATATTCATGGACCAAAATAGGATCATAGTCAATATTAGTCTTCTCTGGACCAAGATCGAGATTGATTTCATCCCCATGTGAAATCTGCTGCACAAAATAACGTCCAACTATCTTCTCCTTCACCATTTCTTCAAAGATTTTACTTTGGTGTTTCTTAAATTGTGCAATGTGATCAACAAAGGTTTCTCTTGCCAAACAGAGTGTGTTGAAATACTCTTCAAAATTGTTCTGAAACAAAGTTCCAGATAGCAGAATTCAAACCCTTTATTCACTCTCATTAATAAATTCCAAATCTTTGAGTTATGACTTCAAAGGGTGTGGCCTTCAAGAATTAAAAGATCTGGAGTCCTTGTAAGGTACCTTCTTATCTGCTTGGTCTCTTCGAACATTTGGCATTGTCTTCATTGGTGAAAGTGTAAAACAAAGAGTATCTTAGAATCAACACACTTTCCTTATGCCACTCATGTAGCAATTTATGTTGTAAATATTATAAAACTGTCTAATGAAGTTTCCAGACACGGAGATCAAACAAGATAAAATAATGAAAATTAGAACATGAGGCATATACTTAAATTCAAATACATTTCGGTTTGTCAAATTAATTGTTCTTCTTTCACCTTAACTTCTGCTTGAGATTTTAACATCGTTGTCTACGCAAACTGGAGTGCCTATTCAACCTTTTGTATATGGGCCTTTTGTTTGGTCAAGAACTTGAGGAAAACCAGCATATGGCTTTCGACTCACACCTGTAACTCTCATCATATACATCATGGCGAAATTTTGGCTCATAAGGGTTTCATCTCATACTCTGACTAAGCATGTGCGTGCACTTGGTAACCGGGCTTATCTTTGGCTCCTAAGAATTCGCTTCCACAGCTGCCAAACTCCTTAGCGATGGATGGAACAAGAAATTGCCTCCAATTTTGTGTTCAAATGGGAGATTGCCAGATGTCCCATGAGGAATTCATGGTAGAAAACAGGACTGCGCCTTTATTTTATTTTTGGCTTCTATGGGCAATATCCCACATTCACGTCGTAAACTGAAGTTTGGGTGTTTATATGAGCTAACAGTCATGTAGTCTTTCGATGAAGTGAGCCCGAGGCTGAGCTTTGGAGTTTGGCGTTGGTGCTGGCACTGGCGCTGGCTTGTGTGTTTGTTGTTGGTTTATGAAATGGTGCTTGTCCTCGATGTTGAGTATTCGGAGGTTGGCCCTAGGCCAATATAATTTTTGGAAAAATATTTGTCAAAATATTTATATTTTGATAAACAAGACTAAAACTCAGCATAAAGGCCGAGGGGCCAATTTTGTCTCAATTCACCAAAAATAGATTATAAAAACCAAATTTGGCTAATAAACCCAACTTTGTATTTACCCACAAGAATAAAAATTTTGCCATTCAAACCAATTCACAATTTTTTGCTAAAAATGCACCGGAACTCGCTTTGAAGCTAGCGTGCAGGTACTCATCTGATGCTTGGTCAGTGTCAAGCGCTTTCTGCCTCCTTCACCATGTGTCATGAGCGAAAGCATAATGCCTGAAATAGATAGATATTATTCAGAATATTGATTCCCTATTATATAGGGTTCTAACACTCCCTACTCTATCATGAAGTCATGGATGACTCCATACTGAAACAACATCCTAAAGTGTTATTTCTATCAAAAACACTTCCATCCCAATCTGAATAAGTATAACCAAATAGTCTAAAGTCATGATCTCCACTATAATATAAACCAAATTCCAACGTACCCTTAATGTATTTCATCACATGCTTTGTAGCTACAAGGTGAACATGTCTGGGTTCTACCAGATACTGACTCAAGGTGTTCACAGAAAAGCATATATCGGGCCTGGTATTCATCAGATACATTAATGAACCAATGATCTGTATATATAGAGTAGTATCAACCAACTCTGAAAAAGTATCAATCGGGAACTTCAACTTTGTTTCCATGGGTGTGTTCATGGCTGTACATTCCAACATATCAAACCTATTCAATATTTCAACTGCATACTTTCCTTTGTTAAGGAATATCTTCTCTAGGCTCTTCCAAACTTCAAGACTTAAGAAATAATGCATCAGGCCTAGGTCTTTCATCTCAAATTCTGTAGTGAGCTTTTTATTACAATCAGTGATGAGCTTTTCTTCTCTTGTTAAGAATAAGTCATCCACATACAACACCAATATAATTGGATCATCATTCATAACCTTGAAGTAAAGGTTAGAATCAGATTTATTGTTGGTAAAGCCCAATCTCATCAGGAAACTATCAATTCTTCCATACCAAGCTCTAGGAGCTTGCTTCAACCCGTACATAACCTTCTTCAACCTGCAGACATGAGTCTTTATATCTTCAACTTCCAACCCTTGTGGTTGTTCTATATACACTTCTTCAATAACACCATTTAAGAACATTGTTTTTAAATCCATCTGGTGTAACTTCCACTTCATCTTGGCTGCAAGGGATATGATGGTTCTGATAGAAGTGTATCTAGATACAGAAGAAAACATTTCTTCATAATCAATTCCTTCCTTTTGAGAAAAGACATGAGTTATAAATCTTGCTTTATGTTTTTCAATACTTCCATTTGCAACATGTTTTATCTTGTATATCCATTTGGAAGATACCATATATTTGTTCTTTGTTCTGGGAACTATTTCCCATACATCATTCTTTATAATGGACTAGTATTCTTCTATCATGGCATCCACCCATTCTTTCTTCTAAATGGATTATTCAAATCAAGTAGGTTCATTTTCTATGAGATCACACATTAAGTCCATATAATTGGAGAATGGTTTAGGTTTCTTGCTTTGTCTCATGGTTCCTTCTGGGGCACCATACTTCTCTCCATATTAAATAAGTTCCCTTGCCCAATCTATCTTTCTCTTATGAGAGATCATCATTTGGGGAGGTTCTTGATATTCTTTCATATCATGATCTTCTGCAATCTCATCATTAGGGGAAATTTTAACTTCCCTCATTGGTTATGCAAGTCTGGGAGCTACAGGTTATTGTTCATACACTTATTCAAGATGAAATCTCCTTGATTTATTGAGTGTTGCATCTTCATCATATGTTACATCTATGTTGATATCAATATGATGGTAACCTGGTATGTAAATTATGAATGCCTTAGATACCTCACAATATCCAAAAAATATACTCTTCTTTCCTAAAGGATCCAACTTAGTTCTCCTTTCTTTTAGAATGTGTACAAACATTGGACAACCAAATATCTTAAGATGGCTTACTTCTAGATTCTTTCCGGAGAAAATTTCTTCGAGGGTTTTGAATCCAAGTGCAATCTGGGATAATCTATTTTGGACATAAATTGTTTTTATTAATGCTTCATCCCATAAGTGCATTGGAAGATATTGATTTTGGATCATAGTTTTCACTGCTTCCATTATTGTTCTATTCTTTCTTTCTGCTACACCATTTTGCTGAGGATTATAGGGAGTGGTGAGCTCCCTCTTAATCCTGGCATCTCTTCAAAATCTTACAAATTCTTTGGAGGTGTATTCTCCTCCATTATCTAACTTGAGTATCTTGATTTTTCTTTCAGAGAGATTTTCTATCAAGGCTTTGAATTCCTTGAATTTTCCAAATACTTCATCTTTTGATTGCAAGAAATAAACCCAAGTATGGCGAGCATAATCATCAATAAATGACACATAGTATACATACCCACTAAGAGAGGTTGATGGCATTGGACCACATACATCTGAGTGGATGAGTTCCAAGATTCATTATGCTTTATTGTCGCTCTTTGGGAAAGGATTCTTTATGTTCTTTCCTTGTGCACATCCCTTGCACACACCTTCATGATCAACCTTGAATTCTTGTAGACTTGTAACTACCTTTCTTACATATGGTAAGGATTTTTAGTTGATGTGATCTAGTATTCTATGCCAAAGTTCACAAGGACTCTCAGTGGAGTGAGTTAAGGTTGCATCTAAGTGACCTTTTAACTTATAAAAGCCACCTTATTTTGTTCCAATGACAATTGTATCTTCTATTGTTTTTTATTTAGGCCACATAAGAACTTCACCATCTATGAATGCAACCCTGAAACCTTTCTTATCTAAAGATGATATAGAAGGTAAGTTCTTTTTCAAACCTGGTACATATAGTACATCCTTCATTCTCATAGGGGTCCCTGAATCAAGTTTGTAGGTGGATTCTCCCACTCCTTTGATAGGGTACTGGTAATCATCTTCGATTGTAACTTTCTAGGGAAAGTTAATTTCTATAAGGCTAGAGAGAATGTCTCTCTGACCTATCATGTGCTTATAGGCACCATTTTCTATGAGCCAAGTATCCTCTCCATGTGTCGCGGATCCTGAGAGGGCGGAAAATAAAACATAATTTTCAATATCTTCTTTAGTCAACTTCGTGGGTGGCTCATCATCGTCAACTGCATGGGCATGATGTCTTTTTTTATTTCTCTTCTTGTATTCTTCCCTTATGGTAGGAAAATTCTTAGCAATATGTTCCATCTTATCACAATGATAACATTGATAAGACGAGAAATATGTTTCTCTTCTTTGACCCTTGTGATATTTCTAAAATCTCCTTGGAGGGTGAGATTCTTTATGGAAGTGGGTGAATCTCTTTGGGGAGTGATATTCCTTATGGAGGTGGGTCTCCTTTTGGAAATGAGACATTTTAATTCCTCCTTTAGAATGAGAAGCTAGGGCTTGGTCTTGATCCCTTAATAGTATTTCTTCTCGGTTGGCTACTCTTGCTTCTTCTTGATCACATTCTTTCTAAAGAATGTCCAATTGGAGTTTCTCCTTTCTTGCAAAGATGGTTTGGATGAAGGAATCCCAAGGTATTATGAGACCATTAGGAGTTCTCATGATGAGTTCATCTTCATCTGAGTTGTCTCCAATTGTTTCTAGTTTTTCTTTGAAATGAGTAACCCTAGAGAAATAGTCTTGAATTGTTTCTCCTTTCTGTATCTTTGTATTCTTGAGCTGGGTTCTCAAGTTCATCTTCTGGTTGATGTTATTTATTTCATACATTATTCTTAGGGCATCAAACATCTCTTTTGTAGTATTCTTAGAATACATTTGAGGGATCAAGTGATCTTTAATAGAGTCTGCAATGATCCTTTTGGGCCTAACCATATATTTTTTGTACTTTTCTTTGGCTACATCTTCTTCGGGTTATTGTACATTTTCTTTTATGAATTTTGAAAGGTCATTCTCTTCAAGAATGAGTGCAATCCTGTACTTCCAGGCACAAAAGTTTTCCACACCTTCTAACTTGTCAACAATATTGGTGCTTGCAAACATCTTGATCTGGAGCTAGGAAAATGACCAGAAAATGAATGTGCTCATAAAGTGAATCTGAACTTACCAGGACATGCGCTGGGTTGAGGTGAGTAGTTTGGAGTTGTCTGTTTCAAAAATTCCAAGTTTTACCCCTTGAAACTAGACCTACACAAATCTGGACTAGTACTTCTGGTATTGGTTCGAGTTTCCTGGTTTTCTAGTTTTCTAGTACCAGTCAAAACTAGGGTTTGAATTTTTGAAGGCTCTGGCCACTAAAAAGGTGTGCTCAAGATGCCGAGTGACGTGATAAGGTAGGGTACACTTCCCTAGATGGGTTTTAGCCATAAATTCCCTTCCAATAAAAATCCCTAATTTTCTTGTACAACAACAGTGACATTTTTGGTTACCCAGTGAAAGGTGCTCTATCCAGTCAAGCTCTGATACCATGTTAAATTTAGAGTTGTTATTAAGTTATTTTCAATTTCCTATATCATAACAACATAAGTAGGATCACTGAAACAAACAAAATCACAAGGTATAAAGCATTTTATC
Source organism: Picea engelmannii (assembly GCA_009831015.1). Taxonomy (NCBI): domain Eukaryota; kingdom Viridiplantae; phylum Streptophyta; class Pinopsida; order Pinales; family Pinaceae; genus Picea; species Picea engelmannii. The sequence goes on along the minus strand of ML797239.1, from coordinate 468,061 downwards.
CTGGGAAACCCTCATCGAGGATAAAACCCAGCAAAAACTTCCTCAATAATAGACTGCCAAGACTAAGGACCAAAATCACCAAGAAAATACTAGGACTGAGCATGCACCTCTCTCTCGTTATTCTTACAACTGCAACTACCTTCAAAATATGTGCACTAGAAGTGAATGCGAGTGAGTGAACAAATGAGGCACCCTCCTCACTTATAAATACTAGTTGAGGAGGCGTTAGGGTTATGTCCCTTCATCAAGTAGGGCTGACTTCTCCCAATAGTGGTTAAAACCACTTTATTAAACCCTAGGGGCCAACTTCTCAAATACCACCATATGAATATGGTTTTACCAATCCAAAAAAGGGATTCGGTCATACATAAGTCCCGACATGATCATTCCACAAAAGGGAATTTGATCTAGAAGATAATAACTCAATTATAATTAGAATATTCTTCGAAGTTACAATATTCCAACAGTAATAGCATCCAAAGTCGTTGCAAAAAAACAAAGGAACAAAGAAAAGAAAATAAAAAAGAAGGAAGAAGAAGTTGAACGAAAGAAACAAGAAGAAAATGCACAAGATGAAGTGGAAGTGGAAACAAAAGGGGTAGCAGAAGAGAAAGTGGCAGCAAAAGGAGCAGTGGAAGCAAAAGAAACAAGGGAAGTGGAACTACTAGCGATGACAAAAGAAGCAACAACAATGAAAGAAACGGTGACGGAAGCAACGACGAAAGAACAAAGAAAAAAAGATGAAGAAGAAAGGTACGAAGACATGTTTCCCATGGGTAAGGACATTTTGGGGTCATCAATTGATATCCCGCTCACGGGGGACACTTTCCATTTGGTGAGATAGGATTAGGAACATTGTTGGCGTAGGCCATTTTAGGGAAATGTACAACAATTAATGAAGCGGTCGAGAAAGGGACCAGAAAAGGAGCGTGCGTCGGAGAACAAGGAAAAAGAACACGAGGAAGTCGAAAAGTCGAAGGAAAAGAAGAAGGACGTGGACCAGGATGATTTAAAGGATGGAAATTTATATTAAAATGTAGAAACATGGGCTAATCTTACCAGTTGTTCATATGCAAAATGTAAAATGTTTGGCGATAATTTTGTAAAAATATTCAAATCTCTAAGGATTTTATGTAGTTTCTATCAAATTTGGGCGATTTTTAAGGTAAAATAATTTTATTCTAAGGGATTTGGGCGAATCGTTTTTAGAAAAAATGGAAATTGGCAAATCATTTTTTTGAAAAACCATGGAAAATTGTCCCATTTGCGAAATTTATCCCCTAAAATCATCTATGGACGCGGATCAACTACACGTGCAAGAAGTTAGAATGTGGACAAACCTAATCCACTTAGGGTTAGGGTTTTTTTCATTGATGCAATAGGTTTTAACCCATTTTTTAGTATAAATATGTATTGTAATATATAAGGATATCATATCATGTTATGCAAGGAAGAGTTATAGCTTGAGTTTTCTAGTTGTGGAACCAATTTTGGAGATGAGACAGTTTTTTAGAGATATGCATTGTAACTGAGGGTCAGGTCAGAATATGTGGATTTTAGTGTGACATTGGTCAGCCACACATATATATGTGCATTTTATTTGCACTTCTGATGTAATGCACGTAGTGCAATTACTTGATGAAGATGAATAAAGAGGAAAATAATACCAGATATTTGTGGACATAGCCCAGTGGGGGTGAACCATGGTAAAACATTTTTTTATTGTGTGGAATGTTTCTTTTCTATATTGAAATGGTTTATACTGAAGGAATGAATCTGTTAGTAGTAAAATGTAGTGAACACTAGAATAGTTCTGACAAAATGAATGTTAATGAATGAACATGGTTACATAATGGTAGATCTAATATATGTTGAAGTGAAAATGATTCCTAACATCCCCATGAGAAACATCCCTTCCATGATTGTAGACATCTAGGTCCTTCATTCACCCACAAGCCATCTTGGGTGAGACTTAATTGTGCAATATGTGCACAGTGTTTCCTTGTGATCTCCAGAAGGGCCAACGGTTTGGAAGGTTTTGTTGGAAACCTAAGGTAGAACCTATGTCATCCCAAACATTCCAACAAATGGTTTTGTTGTCAGCTAGAACTCAGAAGATCAGATTAGAAGGGACTTGATGAGAATGACAGTGAAGAGAATGTAATATTATAAGGGGATGTTTAGGCCATAGAATCCATCTAAGCATGAGATTGAAAGATGGTTGGAAACAAAACAACTCGAGTTCGTAGAGAAAGACAATAGAAGTTCCACGTATACACCGCACCAGTGTTTAGAAAGCTATGTATTTACTGATATTCATGAGGCATTTTTCTATTATTTTCCAAAGTTGGTGTAGGAGTGGATATTGAGATTAAAGGACAATCATCCTACTAATCGGATAATACTAGTAGAGCGGACTACTGAGAATATTGTGTGTTTATAAAGAGTTAATAATAAATTCATTCATGTAGTGGATTTCTGGTTAGACAGTATTATTGCGGGATTTATTACTGATTTTGTAGTCGATACTGCGAAATCATACATTGTTGCGGAGAAGGAGTTTTTGAAGGGACCGAGAGGAATGTATACTCGATCACTTTACATTTCAATCAAGATTTTATTACATGATAAAGGCATAATGACAATGGATTAAAAAAGATAAATCACTCTGTGCGCATAAGGAAACTAGGGGAAGCACAAAGGACAATCTGAGATATGGAGAGGGCTCTAGAGAGAGGTCAGAAGAAGGAAGAAATGGACCCCATTATGATGGATGAGGAATAGACCAAGGAGATAATGGATAGAGTGGGAGTGATGTGTAGGGGAAGACCCTACCAGTATAAGATCAATAGTAAAAAGAGGGTAGTAGTCGAGCGAGAGGGATTGGACAGTGATGAGGAAGAGGTAGAGGATATCTGTGCTACAGGTTAGATTGAGGAAATCCTACATGCCACATATGAGAGGAAAACCAAAGGTCAAGGGTCTGGTGTAGAAGAAGGCTCTCCATATCAGATCAGAATTAGTGTGGAACCCACAACCCCATGTGAAACTTAGACATCTGAAGAAGAAGAACCATTTATACAAACAACAATTAGTGGTAGAAGGATTTTAGTACGAAGTGGTTCCAGTGGAATTTCAAGTAGAAGTACAAATTCAGTTAGCAGTAGTCATCTATATACATCGAGCAGAGGTGGTAGTACATCAAACTTTACAGTGGCAGGAGAAGATCCAACTATTCGGTTACCATAATTTCATGGAGAAGGGTTGGATGACCCAGAGAAGCATTTGTTTATTGTTGAAAATATTTGGGCATCTAAACAAATCATAGATGAAGATACAAAAGTAGTGCATCTTTCAATCACATTCAGAGACCGTGCATTGAACTGGTATATGGGCTTCGCAGTAAATAGTCCTCAAGGAGCACCCACAATCATCGTAGATGTGAAGAAGGCACTAATCAATGAATTCCATTGACCAAGTTCAAAATATAAGTTCATGAATGAGATGATATAAATCAAATAGAAGCCAGGAGAGTCAGCTTGGGAAGTTTATCAGAAGTTCAATAGGTTGAAAGTATCCTATCACAGATATGCAGCATAGGCATCTATTTGTTAATTCGTTACTGCCACATATTAAGTATCTATTAAGGAAACAAAATTTCCAGACTCAATATGAGGCTTTGTAAGTATCCTTGCAGTTGGAGGAAAATCAATATAAACATACAAATCCAATTGTAGAAGGGTTGAGAGTGGATCTGAAGAATCTAACATTTCATTTGAATCAGAACAAAAGTAAGGAGAAGGGGAAATATATATGGTGTACATTATGCAGAACAGAAGGACATCATAAGAATGAGTTCCCAACATTTGCGTAGTACTTGGGAGCAGGAATTCCAAATCTTTTACATACAGGATGAACTTGGTGTGAGATATGTAGAACACATGTACACGATCCTTATCATGGCCCCATGATGCAAAAGTATAAAGCAATACCCAAGAGTACATTTTTCAATTTCTGTAAGTTTGTAGGACATGAAGACAAGGACTATAGAACTTTGGAAATGATGAAGGATGGGACCTCAAATGCATATAGCATGTAGGATGAACCTATGACAGGTTCACCTGTGCAACAGTATAATAACGTGCAATAGTTTGCAGTGCTATCATAGTACAATAATGTTCAACCACAATATAATCAGGTACCACAGTATAATACATCGCGCTCAGATAATCAAGGTAACAGAGGAGGATTCAGAGGAGGAGGTCATGGAGGAAGAGGATTTGGAGGAGGTAGAGGACCAATAACATGTCATAATTTTCAGAAACCTGGACATTATGCAAGTGATTGTCCACAGCCGCTAATGACATGCATGCATTTTCATGCAGCAAATCATAATACAAAATATTTTCCAACATTTATGATAAAGATACAGGAAAAGAGGAATCTGAATAACTAGAATGTTTAATGGATTGTTGTAGAAACCAGAAAAGATGATGGAAATAAGATCAATATAGCTACTAGAGGTGGAACCAAGATAGGAGCAGATGTAGCAAAGTAGAATTAGAATCAACACCAGTGGGTCAGAAAGAATACAACACCCGAATAACATTTTGATGTGCAGAAGGAAAAGGAGACATTCAAGCAGGCCAGATAGGAGATTTTGTAGGAGAATATTGCTTCTAATTCAAGTACAAATCTAGGAGATGATGTTCCAATATATGGCATGCCTCACTTATTTGATCAAACCAGCAAATATCAACCTTCAGAACAAGTACGTAATCTAAGAAAATGTTTGGGGTCTTTCTTGAAGATATTGAATAATAAAACATCTCTATAAGTATTACAAAGTCTGTTAGAAAAGTGAAATTCTGGAGAAGAAATAAAACTAGAGCAGAAGATAGTCAATCAGGTCCATAAGAAGACAAGAACAAATAGGGAATTCATATTGAATGCAAATATTGGAGATTTTGACATGGGTGACATAATATTAGACTTGGGGTCTAAAGTAAATTTTTTACCTAAGAAGACATGGGAAGCCATGGGGGAACCTACACTGGAATATTCACCTATTCAGTTGAAGCTAGAAAATAAACATACCATTGGTACCAATTGGTATATTCAAAGGCATACCAGTGGATTTAGATGGTGTGCGCACTATGCCAGACTTTGAAGTGATTGATATAGTTGGTAATACTACACCTTATCCAACATTGTTGGGACTATATTGGGAATTTGACAATCATGTTATCATTAACTTGAAGACCAGTAAAATGATCTTTCAATGACGAGAATACAGAGTTATAGCACCACTATATCCTTCAGAAGGTGGAACATATGTTGAACCTGTGACAGACAATTTCATCACAGAAGATATAAGCCAGTTGTATATAAATACAACAGGCGAGGAAGACTACATTAACCCAACAACAGATGGAATGCTTAGATGGAGAATCATTAGTTCTTGTTCTTTAGATTTTGATACAGGACTAGAGAATTGGTAGCAGCGCTTACATGAGATATCTACTAGAAGATGCACAAGGATGATGTGGGATGGGTATTCTATATGCACTAGAAAACACTAAAAACCCTCAATTAAATTGTCAACACGGGGTAAGTAAATTTAGAGTTGTAGCACTATATGTGCCAAGGAAGAAAGGCTAGAGGTAGTATAGTCTAACTAAGGAAACATGATATTGAAGGGCTAATCTACTCAATCAAAGACTACTAATGATCAAACCCTACTAAGAAACTTAAACTATGTACCCTAAGTAACCTTTGAACAAAGGATCGATGGATAGTTCTAAGAAAGTAAATGAAAACCCCACTTAAAGAAAATTAACTTAATCATGACAATAAGCAAAAGAAAACTATCTACCTAATAAGCAATAACAACAA
>ML797239.1:403536-416842 GCA_009831015.1 Picea engelmannii | reverse complement strand
AGAATTTGAAGGGGAAAGAGAAGTAGAAGGACCACAACTAGAGTCATAAGATTTTGTTGCACCACTGAAGATAAAGAAGGTAAACATTGGAACAAAAGATAATCCAAAGATTGCAAGTATTGGTGACTATTGGGATAACCAGATAGTGGAAAGAATAGCAAAGTTACTGTGCGAGTATAGTGACCTATTTCCAACAATGTTTTCATAGATGAAAGGGGTAGCATGAGAAATTGGACAAATGAAGATCCCTTTGAGACCAGATGTCAGATCAATAAGACAAAGACCTTACAGGTTGAATCCAATGTATAAGAAGAAAGTGAAGGCATAAATTGATAAAATGTTAGAGGTTGGTGTAATAGAACCTGTGGCATAATCTGAGTGGATTGTCCCTATGGTAGTCCAAGAGAAGAATCAAGGGGGAATAAGGATCTGTGTAGACCTAAGTAAGTTGAATGATGCATGTATGTATGATCCCTTCCCTACTCCATTTACAAATGAGGTATTGGAGATGGTAGGAGGACAATAAGCATAGTCATTTACTGATGCATTTTTAGGGTATCTCCATATCAAAATAACACTAGAAGATCGACATAAGACTACATTTTCCACATAATGGGGTCATATCAATACACGGTGATGCATTTTGGTTTGAAGAATTCCCTTACTATTTTTTCAAGAGTAGTGGTAGCTGCATTTAAGGATTTTATTCATAAGTTTCTAGAGGTTTATTTGGATGATTGGACAATATTTAGCTTATTGAAGGATCATGTTGAAGTTTTAAGATTGATGCTAGACATGTGTAGACAGTGTCAAATTTCATTGAACATTAAGAAATGCATATTCAGTATGCCTTTTGGAATTTTATTAGGGCATGTGGTGTGTAAATAGGGTCTATTGGTTGATCCTAAGAATATTGTTGTCATGGTTAATTTACCACCACCTAAGTCAGTGCGCTAGTTAAAATCTGCACTTGGTCATATAGGTTACTATTGGAAGTTCATAAGAGGATATGCACAAATTATTGCACCCATGAAAAAACTGTTAAAGAAGTATATCATATTTCAGTGGAATGATGAGTGTGAGCAAAGTTTGGATATCTTGAAGGAGAAAATGGTGACAACTCCAATTTGGTGTTTCTAGATTGATCAAAGGAGTTCCATGTTCATGTGGATGCCTCATTAATAGCACTTGGATTAGTATCCACACATTTAGGAGAAGGTGATATAGATCACCCAATAACATTTGCAAGAAGGAAGATTTCATATTCAAAACATAATTACAACACAACAGAAAGAAAAGGTTTGGCTATGGTGTATGCATTATGTAAGTTGAGACATCATTTACTAGGCCAACATTTCAATATATTCATAGATCACTCTGCACTTAAATACTTGGTCAACAAGACAATGTTGGGGGGAAGAATATGTAGATGTTTGATGTTATTTCAGTAGTTTGATTTTGAAGTAGTTGTGAAACATGAAATATTGAATGTACATCCAGATCATCTGTCTAGGATAACTAATGGAGAGGAACCAAGCATCTTGGAGGAAACTTTTCCTAATGCACAACTCTTTTCAATATAGATTGTTGATGAATATTTTGTTGATATTATTGATTTTTTTAGTACAAGATTTACCCCAAAGGAATATAACACTACGCAGAAGAAGAATTTGGTGGTTAGAGTTGCAGACTACCAACTTATTGCAGGATAATTGTATAAAATAGGAGAAGATAACATTTTAAGGAGATGTTTCATGGAGCATGAATTCCCTATCATCCTAGTAGAAGCACATGAAGGAATAGTTGGTAGACACTATGCAGGGAAGGCTATTGCGCAGAAGATATTGCGCCCAGGACTATGGTGGCCAACAGTTTCTAAGGATGCAAAGGAGTATCGTTAGAATTTTGATGTATGTCAGAGGGTTGGAAAGCCATCCAAGAGGGATGAGATGCCATTAATACCTAAGGTAACTCTTAAATTATTTGATAAGTGGGCAATATATTTTGTAGGACCAATCAATCCACCAACTAGAATATCATAAGCAAGACACATCATTTTAGCGATGGAATATTTAACCAAATGGGTTGAAGAAACACCAATAAAATATTGCAGTGCAGAAAGTGCAGTACACTTCCTATTTGAACAAGTGATTACAATATTTGGATGCCCTAGAATTCTCATCAGTGATCAGGAAACTCATTTTATTAATAGTACCATCGAGGCAATGACTAAATAATTTGAGATACATCATCAGAAGATCTCTCCATATCATCCTCAAGCTAATGGAACAGTGGAAGCATTTAATAATATATTGGAGAATGCCTTAACCAATATTTGTAATGTAAACAGGGATGATTGGGATTTGAAGATACCAACAATATTATGGGCCTACAAAACCACATGCAAGAAAATCATAGGGAAGACACCTTTCAAATTTGTGTATGGAAAAGAATCATTAGTCCCTTTGGAGTATTTTATACCTAGTCTACACATTGCAACTACTAAAAACATGATAGAAAGAGGCGCAACTCAAGAAATATTGGCTCAACTTATGGAAATAGAAGAAGACGGGATTACGGTTGGTTTCCAACATGAAGTATAGAAAGAAAAGGATAAACCTTGACATGATAGGCACATTAAGAATAAAAAAATTAAGGAAGGAGATATGGTTCTCCTCTATGACATAAAATATTTGCAGCACCCAAGGAAATTCAGGATGCATTGGCTAGGGCCTTTTGAGATCAAGTATGTCACAGATGAAGGTGTTGTACAGTTGCAGGATTTAAAAAGAAAAGAGATGCAAGGATTGGTGAATGGTAGTCGACTAAAAATATATAGGGACATTCGACCCAGTAACCCTTAGTAGTTGTAGTGAAAAAAAGTCGAATTGTACATAGTGTATATAGTAGGAGTTAAAAGAAAAAAATGGAAAAACAAGAAAAATACAAAAAGATGAAGTAGATGGATAAGTGTTTTTGCATGGAGAGGTGGATAGTAAAAATTACAACATAAAGTAAGTGGTGTGATGGAACAGGAATACCATGCATTCCATAAAAAGGTGACAAGACATAAAAACATAGTGGGACGAGACATAAAGCAGTTGAGAAAAGGGGAAAAGAAGTGGTCGGAAAAGTACAAGCGCGAAAGAGAATTTATGACAGGAACTATAAAAGTAGGAAATGTGAACAAGAAGAATCATTATTACTTGAAGAAAATGAGAGCTAAGGAAGAAAGACAAGCAAGAGAAGGTATTTTTGAGTGATCAGTGAAGATTCAAAGTAAATTTTGAAGCATTTTGAAAAATGGTGCCATCGTAGGTCAAAGCTCCCAGTCGAACTGTAAGGAAAACACACAGTGCCACGAGATCGCCACAGGAGTAAGCAGTCATTGAAGAAGCAAACCATATTCATCCAAAGGGAGTGGTGGATGTAGATTCCATTCCTTCATCATTTATTGAGCCAGTTAGTCCGACAATTGTGGAGGAACAAGAACAACATATTTCGACAACAGAGGAAATGGAGGTCGACCTGAGGGATGAAAAAAAAAACCCTAACACAGAGAAAAACTATACACAGTATCTTGGCCTAGGAGCACCACAAAATATGAATGGGGAATACGATGAGTGAATAGAATCAGATGATCCTAGAGGACAGGCCGAAGCACCCCAACAACCTATCGCAAAGCCAGCATAGAAGTCAAAAGAACAGGTGCAGGTAGAGGATGTGATCAACAAGCAAAAATATGACACAGAAGAATATGAGGATGTGCACCAGGAAGCAGGGTCGTCGACATTGACAGGAAAGACAAGGGGAAGACATATGGTACAGACATCACCACGCAAACATAAAGAAGCAACACTGGAACTATCGTACATACTTGAACGAGTCACGATCCTTCCTGGCATATTAGGATGTGTGGATAAATTGAGGTAATCGGACTGCGATATAGAAAAAATGGGCAAGTTCCATGTGTTTGCACCACAAGTCTATATGGAGAGAAAAGGAACAAGTCCATCAGGATTTCCAATTTTAGAGCCAAAATAGTGGATTGCAGGGTTGTATAACACGGGGATAATGAACTTGTTAGAAATACCTCATTTTGGGCGGGGTAAATATGTAAACAACTGCATAAAAAAATTACTAGCATTGGTGCATGGGGGTATTATATGGATGGACATGCCAGTATCAATAGATGTAGATTTAATTGCAGAAATTACAGGTCTACCAACAGATGGAGAATATCTAGAACAATATTTGGATGATAAGACAAAGGAAATATCCCTGGTAGAGGAGATGGAGAAGATATATGGCACTGAGAGAGGGTCCCAGGGAATCATAATTAACAGAATCATTGAGCCTGTGAAGAGGGTGGAAACAAATTTGATGGCTTGCAAACTTTTAATGAAATGTTGAAAGGAAGAAGCACATGCAGGAGTTATAGCAGCAATCACACAGTGTCCAAAGGGGACTCTACTCAGATGGACCCCATACTTACCGAATTTTATTTGGATGTCTACAAAGATGTACAATATTTGGGAATAGATTTCCATTATGCATGGATGATAATATTGAGAGCTTTGGTGGGTTGGGGAGAACCAAAATACATTGGATTTTACCCAAGGCCAGGAAAGTGTCACACAACAACATATACGATATTATGGCATACCTCATACGCAAAACAAAGGAAGGAAAATTACATTATATTTTCCATGTATTATGACGATATGCAGGAAAAAATAGCCAATACATGGAGGATACTACCAGAAGTGGTGGAAGAGCATCAAAGCATAGAACATTTTATAGCTTCCAAACACAATATGTGGATTCAAGAAAAAAGGGATCCCAAGAAGAAATGATTGAAATTAAGATAGTGTGTGACAGTAGAAGAAGTACAATGGGCCATGAAATACTGGCCTAAATCATGGAAGGTACCAGCAGTTTCCAAGAAGGGATCAAAAGGTAAGAAGCAAGTAGAAGTCAGTTTGTCGCATAAGTCAAATAGCCCAGCAGGGAATACAAGAAAGGCAGAAAAGGGCACGAAGGAAATAGGAGGTAGTGAAAAAATTATAAAACCAAGGGGGAAGAACCCCATTCTGAAGCCTTTCGCACAAGAGAAGGATCGTGCATGAGTAAGAAATGGAGAAGTGCAAAAGGATTTGAATGTTCCTACGCAAGAGGAACTAGGAGGATTAGATATACAGAACATAGAGATACCATATACAACAATGAAAATAGAGACGCTTCCCATGAATAGGAAAGTATTGCAGAGAGGAGGACAATGCAAGAAGATGAAGGCACACAAGAGAATCCCTGAACTTACTGGTGTCAACCTCCCCTCCTCTCCTTCGGGGCTGACTCAACCTCCTAGTATAGGATCGTTCTAGTCACCGAACCGAATGGTTCATCGGGCTCCTGATGGAACAGATTTAACTTGACACAGGCCCTTTACTTTCTTGGAGCGGTTATGTATCACCCGCAGACCCTCTCCTTAGCGCTTTTCCACTCTTAACACCAACATCTCTAGCTCCTTGTGCTAGGATTTCTCCTTGATGTGACCATGGCTATGGTCATGGGCCATCTCCCTTCACGATCCTGTGCTTCAAAACATTCACGAACTACTTTCTCCCTTTTTCTCGATTTTTGAATTGGTGAACTCTTTGGGACCAGATCTACGGTCCTCATTCCTCTTCGCAATCAACGGTTGTGATCAAATTTGAAAATTCAGACTTCACGATTCCTTCCTTCTCCCAACTCTTCTCTTCCCGACTTGCGTATTAGCGAAGTGTTGATCTCTCGCCACGCATCTTATCCCAATGGATGGTTAGGGTTTCTTCGGCTTTCCCAGCTTTTCGGGTATTCTCTCCTCGAATTTTCTCCAAAGGGTTCTTCCTCTGAAGTGCGTGGATATCTGCCACATAACCCTTCAAATCCAATGGTTTGGATTGAAATCTCTCTTCGTGAATTCACGAAGATCTTCGTTTTCTCTCAGAAAACCTTCTGAAGTTCTAACTCTCGAACCTCTTGATCTTCTTCCACCTGTCTCCTCCTCGATGATGGATGATTTCACTGTCTTCGGGACTTCAGAAAGTCCTTGAATCCTTTTCACACTTAGTACAAATTCTCCTTTCGAGAATTAGACTGTTCTTGAACACCTTCTGCACTCCTTGTAGATTTTTGCACAGATTCTTCTGTGACTTTGCTCAGCTTGAAAACCTTCAAGGTTCCTCATTCCTTTGTGTTGTGCCCTCCTGGTAGTTTCATGCTCTTCCTCCTAAGCTTGTAATATGGACTTCTAGTCTATCTCGGCGCATGCCTTGTGCTCAACTCCATTCTTCGACGGTTTCTCCCTTAGCCTTATGGAAAGGTTTAAGGCATCTCCTTTCCTTTGTCATTCCACTCTTGCAAAGCCTTCCTTCCTCAGAATGTTCAGTAATTATGGGATTCTCCTAAGGGTTCCATCACTTCGAACTATTTTTTCCTTATGCACACTTGCACCAACTCGATGCCCTCCTAGCAGAGTGTTCAGCAACTTTGAGTTGTTCTTCCTCCTTCACAGTATTTCCTTCCAAGGTACTTAACCACCTTGAAATTTATCCCCGAGTTTGTGAATTGACCTGGTACGCCCTCTTGGAAGATTCTATTCTGACTCCACTGCATTCAGACACACACTCCTTGCATTGGCTCACAGAGTTTCCTCTCTCTGTTGCACACTCCTTGCACTTAGCCTAGAGAACCATACTTAATTCAACACAATCACAGATAGAAAACTATATCTCTATCCTTGTATATGATTTCTAACATTCATCTACAATTCAAATGCATGAAAATGACATTCATAACATAGCATCCATTTCACAGAAATTGATAACAGGAAAAACTTTCATTTTCTATTAATGGTGGAATATCAAATTACAATGGTGGAGCCTGAGCTGCAACTGAGTCTCATCTCTATGTGTTTCTCTCATGGCTAACTCTATCTTAGCTAACCTCCTACAACCCAACACATCCTAACCTATATTCAATCAACCTTTTCTTGGAAATAATACAACAATTTATATAAGAGGGGATCAACGAGCTTCCCTCGCAAGCTAAACTAGTGGTGTCAAATAACCATTCAAAATGCCTATCGAAAGGGAAAATTACAATGATGGAAATCTGCTTCAAATCGGATGTTGATCCATTATGTCGTCAACCACTTAATGGTGACCTTATCTCCAGCTTGTGTGAAATCACGATTTGGCTCTTCCAGTTTGTCCTCCTTAATTTTCTGGATCGCGCTTTGGATTCTCGAGGAAAAAAAGAGAAGGTGGTGCCTCTCCTCCCTTAAATGTGCACCATGCATGAAATCCGACTAGCGCGTGATGAGGTGGATCAATTCTCCTGCATCACTTACATTGAGTCCAAACTTTCTCTTGGAGTTGTCTCTCTGCTCCTCTACTTCGTTGTCTCTACTCATGCATCATCCTCATTGCTCATGCAAGATTCCTTCTATTCAGCTTCTCCTTGTTGACCACTTCCTCTACCGACTCCAACATCGGCTTCCTTATCTCCTCAACTGCTTCGTCCAACTCCTCCATCGGCTAGTTCTTCTATTTCAGACTAACTTGTTTCATTTCTCCTTCATATTTGGGTAAATCACATTGATCCCCCAAGGTATCTCTCTCATCTCTCATGGCCTTAGCCTGACACTCTACTGCATCCTCCATTTATGCAATCTCAATACTAAATTGTCATTCAGCTACTTCCTCTGACAAATTGACCCCTGTCAGTTTCTTGGCTAGTTTTGTTCCATATTCCACCAACTGCTCCTTATGTTGGTGTGTCTCCTCTAGCATGGATATCTCTTGGCAGCCACCTTATAGGTCTGGACTATCTAACCAATCCTCCAGTTCCATTAATTCTAATTCACACTGAGTGAGTGACTCAACCGGGTGTTCTCCTCCTGTTGGGATAGACATCAGGACTTGTTCCCTTTCCATGATAGTCTCAGCTTATTTTCCTTCTGCTACATCTGCAACATCTATGCTAGCCTCTCCTCGGCCACTTGGTAGGAATATCTCAACTCCTCCAATAATCAGAATGGTCCTCTGATCCTTATCCTTGATGGTAGAAGTTATCAACTTCTCATCGTCTTCATTCACACAGTTCACAGTTCCGTGTGAATCTCCCTCTGAGTGAGGTCTTCCTTCTTCTTCCTCTTCATCTGTCAAGTCCTCTAGATGTGAACTCTCAACTGAGCTCATTTTTCCTCCCTTGCCCACCTGGAAATCTAGTATGTCTCCTTTTCCCACTTGGCATTCTATGAGATCCGATGATCCCTTTTCATTTCCCACCTGACAATCTACGAGACCCTTTCCAGATCTCTTCCCCTCGTTACTGAGGTTTTCAGCATGCCTCAGCCACCTTTTTAACATTTGTTTCTTCCCTCTGGCCAGCAAATTTTGAATAGGTCATTTGTCTGTCCTCTTCAAAGTCCATTCATACCTCCAGTGTACCTTTTCCTCCTTCTACATATTGAATTCTAGCTTCTCCATCTATGCTCGAATTTCACTAAGCTCCTTGTCTATCTCCGCTCTGCTCTTCTGCAAGTAGACTTTCCCTTGACCATGCTCATAGCTACTAATGGCCATCTCACTTCACCTACAACCCACCTGGATGTTTAACATATGTTTCACACCTTCCAACAGTTTCAACAGAGTACTTCACTCTGCCTCCCTTGCTTACAGAAATCAATTTTGTATTCGCCCTGATATCTCCTTTGCCTACGATATGCAGAAAAAAAAAGATCTGATACCGCTTGGTGTCAACCTCCTCTCCTCTCCTTCAGGGTTGGCTCGACCTCCTAGTCTAGGATTATTCTAGTCACCGAACCGAATGGTTCCTCGGGCTCTTGATGGAACTGATTTAACTTGACACAGGCCCTTTACTTTGTCAGCGTGGTTATGTAGCACCCGCAGATCGTCTCCGTAGCGCTTTTAAAATCTTAACGCCAACGTCGCTAGCTACCTGTGCTAGGATTTCTCCTTGATGTGACCATGGCTATGGTCGTGGGCCATATCCCTTCGCGATCACGTGCTTTGGAAATTTCTCGAACTATTTCTCCCTTTTTCCCAATTTTCGAATTGGCGAACTCTTCGGGACCATATCTATGATCCTCGTTTCTCCTCGCGATCAATGGTTGTGATATACTTCGTGAGTTCTAACTTCATGAGTCCTTTCTTCTCCCAAGTCTTCTCTTCCTGACTTGCGTATCAGCGAAGTGTTGATCTCTTGCCATGCGTCTTATCCTAATGGACGATTAGGATTTCTTCGGCTTTCCTAGCTCTTCGGGTATTCTCTCCTCGACATTTCTTTGATGGGTTCTTCCTCCAAAGTGCATGGATATCTGCCACGTACCCCTTCAGATCCAATGGTGTGGATTGAAATCTCTCTTTACGAATTCGCAAAGATCTATGTTTTCTCTCGGAAAACCTTCTGAAGTTATAACTTTCAAACCTCTCAATATTATACCACCTGTCTCCCCCTCGACAATGGATGAGTTCACTGTCTTCAGGACTTTGAAAATTCCTCGAATCCTTTGCACACTTAGCACAAATTCTCCTTTTGAGACTTAGACTGTACTCAAACTCCTTATGCACTCCTTGTAGAGCTGTGCACAGATTATTCTGCGACTTTGCTCAACTTTAAAACCGTCAAGGTTCCCTGTTCCTTTGTGAACTTCCTCGTTCCCTCCTGGAAGTTTCATGATCTTCCTCCTGAGCTTGTAATATGGAATTCCAATCTATATCGGTGCACTCCTTCCTCTCAACTCTATTCTTTGACCATTTCTCCCTTAGCCTTATGGAAAGGTTTCAGGCATCTCCTTTCCTTTTTCAATGCACTCTTGCAAATACTTCCTTCCTCAGAATGTTCAATAATTCTGGGATTCTCCTAAGGGTTCCAACACTTCCAACTGTGTTGTCCTTGTGCACACTTGCACCAACTCGATGCCCTCCTGGCAAATTGTTTCAGAATGTTCAGCAACTCTGAGTTGTGCTTCCTCCTTCACAGTCTTTCTTTCCAAGGTACTTAACCACCTTGAAATTTCTCCCCGAGTCTGTGAATTGACCTGGTGTGCCCTCCTAACAACTTCTCTTCTGACTCCACTGAGTTCAGACATGCACTCCTTGCATCGGCTCACAAATTTTTTTCTCTTTGTCGCACACTCCTTGCACTTAGCCTAGAGAACTAGACTTAATTCAACACACTCACAGATAGAAAACTATATCTCTATCCCTGTAGATGATTTATAGCATTCACATACAATTCAAACACATTTAAATGACATTCATAAAACAACATCCATTTCACATAAATTGATAACAGGAAAAACTGTCATTTTCTATTAATGGTGGAATATCAAATTACAATGGTGGAGTCTGAGATGCAACTGAGTCTCAGCTCTCTGTGATTCTCTCCTGGCTAAATCTATCTTATCTAACCTCCTACAAACCAACACATCCTAACATATCACCAATCAACCTTTTCTTGGCAATAATACAACAATTTATACAAGAGGGGCTCAATGAGCTTCCCTCGCAAGCTAAACTAGTGGCGTCAAATCACCATTCAAAATGCCTATCGAAAGGGAAAATTACAATGATGGAAATCTACTCCAAATTTGAATCAGATCCATTTTTTCGTCAACCACTTAATGGCGACCTTATCTCTAGCTTGTGCAAAAGCATGATTTGGCTCTTCCAGCTTATCCTCCTTAATTTCCTAGATCACGCTTTGGATTCTCAAGGAAAAAAAGAGAGGTCGACGCCTCTCCTCCCTTAAATGCGCACCATGCGTGACATTCGACTGGAGTGTGCTGAGGTGGAGCGATGCTCCTGCATCACTTACATTCACAGAGGATGATGTGGAGATGATCGTAGAAAAAGTACAGGACCGTGCAATAGAGTCATGGGACGATGTTGAGAAGCAAAGGGAAGAGATAATGAAGACGTTGACAGAAGTTAAATACACATTGGAACAACTACAACTAACTATAGTGCAACAGAAGGAAAAGGCACCAAAATAGCATACTACTTAAGAAAAGACATTTCGAATGCAAGAGACAGTACAGATCATGGAATTAGGGAATGAAAATTTTTGTATTACTCAAGACATGTTACAAATTAATGAGGAGACAACGCAAAATCACTTGAAAGACATTGATCATTTTGACTTGGTGTTTCCCAAGGTCCCAACGAATTTTTATAACCCAAAATTTCTCTACACATTCATACCTGGCCTTTGGCCCTCTTACTTGCATTCTTTGCCAAGCCACTACTGAGTTGCTCTTCTAAAAAACCAATTTTATGAAGATGTACACGTTGTTAACACTCTGTAAATTTTGTTCAGCTGATAGACAAACGACAGAGGTAACTGTTTCAACCTATTTTAGAGCTGGGCACTAGCCTACTCAAATCAGAGAGGGATATCTCGTGTCACTTGATATATCTTTGGCAATCAGTGGCTAGATTTGGTTTGTTTTAGGGTTTTTTTTATAAATTTGTTGGCTAGGAAGGGGAGGGACACTTAGGGCTATGGAGTCAGAATTTTGAAATTGAATGAAAACAATGATTGGCCGGTAGAACTCTCCAGGGGATAAAGGCTAAATGAGGTAATGAATCTGAGTTATTAATTGAGTTTAAGAAGGGTGTAAGAAGAAAGAGAAAACAAATAACTGCATCAGAGCATTACTGAAATGAATTCTGAATTAGTTAAGAGGAAATTCACACATTTTAAATTGCTTAAGCCGAGAGCATCACAAGATGTTTTCTGAGATTTTAACTATCCAATTTAAACAGAAGATAGTGAAAATGGAAATAAAGAATCACAACAAATACATATGATCAGAGAAGCCAAAACTCATATCACCACCATTAGAATATTTTCATAGAGACTTCAAAATCTTTTGCATGTATATTCAATTCCGCTGCAGAAAATTACAATAGAGTTTAGAAGCAACAAAAAGGTACCCTTGCACTTCTACCAACATTAAGTCATTCAAAATTCCTAGTACTTATACAATTTGATTACAATGGTTGAAACCGAAACGTTTCAACTTCTAAAACCGACTATAATAATTTCAACTGAGAGTCTCGGCATATGAACTGATTTACAATGACTAAGAAAAAAACATTTCATAGAATAGGGACTGATCTCTTTGACTGATCGGCTTCCTTAGCACCATATGTCCTGCTCAGATCTCCTGTCGAATTTTCCAGTTTAGTGACACCCAGAAGTTACTTATTGGTTCCTGGAAAAATGCATTTCGGCTTGCCTAACCGTATGATCTCCTTCCACTGTGAGTCAAAAGGAATCTCATAATCCATCATCTCCTTTATCATAATCTCCAGGTTAATGCAGGTAGCGTAAGACATATTTGGCAACCCGATCTTCATTATCTTGAACTTATTCAAAATCTCAAAGTCTGCAGCCAAATATTCCACCAAACTGGGCCCCTTCAGGTTCTCTTCCATGCCTTCAAATTTTGAATGATCCATTCTGCACTGAATGAGGAGACAGTTGTATTCCTCTTGATTATATAATTTCCATTTACCGTCCCAAAATGGTGGGAGGCCCTTGATAAGCAATTGTTCAAATGTATCTTTAAACTCGTGTATGCTTTTCTCTATTTGCACAACTTTGGTTTGAACCAATTTGAGAAAATTGTGTTTAGCGATGATCCTCTTTGCCCAAATGATCAGTGAAGTTCTATCCTTTACCCCAATGGTCTAAACATCAGCAATGGGCATAGAATTAAGTAATTTAATAGTGTTTTGGTCCCATTCTGATGGATTTTTTGCCAGTGTCTCATTAACAACAATACATCTGCTTCAGGCAATGACATCCATGTTGTCTTTTTCATTTATAAAATTTAGGTAAATCCTAAACTTAGTAGCTTTAGCAGCAACAACATCCCACATTACATGTTTAGCTCCTTGAAAAATTCCTTTACCCTTCAACCTCATTTTCAATTTGTTCACCCTCTCCTGTAAATCTTGATTATCTTTTTGAAATTGGGCCATCCTTTCTTCCTTCGTTTTCATCTCTTGTTGCATCTTTTCTATGACCTCCTTAAGGTTCTTGATCTCCCCTATCTTCAATATTACTTGGGACATAGCCTGAACCAATCCATCAGTGCTTGATCCATCTTCCGTATTATAAGGTACAATGACAGCCATATCTGATGTTGCTACCTATCCTTGTGACCAATTCTCTTTCTCTTTTTCCATTTGCAACACTTTAGATTTGTAATTTAGTGCTTCTTATC
>ML797239.1:333202-359947 GCA_009831015.1 Picea engelmannii | reverse complement strand
TATCTTTATTTGACGATTACTCTGTGTTTAGAGACCTTTCATAATATTCCTTGGTTACATGAGGTTGTACACAATCATTGCCCAAATTGTTAACGTCTTCTCCTAGATCCTCAAACTCTTGCAAGTCATTTCCTCCTATGAAATTTTCATTTTTTAAAGGAGTTTGAATTTTTTGGTTTTCATTTTTAATCTGTCTTTATTGAATTTAAGGATTGGGGTTTCTTCTGAATTCTCTCTTAATGAATTGGTCTGCTTTGGATTGATCTAGCTCCATCCTCGAAATTTTATTTGATAGATATTTTATTATCCTAGCCATATCATCTATTTTATCATCTGAGGATCTCCCTGATCCTGAAGGTCCCACTTGTTCTTTAAAATGTTTGGTCTCTCTGTTTCCCGTTTCTATTTTTGTTTTTAGTTTACCAGAAGCCATCATGTTTGACTCAATCTCCACGGCATCATCTTGCATTCGGGTTAGGTCGGCCCCTCTCATTTCTCTTAATAAAAGTGCAAAATCGGGTTCGAAGGCTCCCCCAAAGGTTACCTTGGATGCAGGTTGGGATGGTTTAACTTCGACTGGGATCTTATTATATAATTTGTTAAATATTTGAATGAATTCCATAACAGTTTCTGAACCTTTTTTCTTTAGAGATCCAAACTCAGTCAGATAGTATAAATGGTCCTTCCTTTCGCCCCATTGTCTAAGAAAAGAATCTTCTAGAGCATCATAGGATAAAATCGAACCTGCGAGCAGACTTCGAAACCAGGTTCTCACATGTCCTTATAAAGTTTGGACAAACAACTATGAATACACATCTTCATGTTCGAGACCTAGGATGTTTGAGAATTGGTCAAAGAAATTTATATGTTCGGTCGCGGTTAGGTCTTCTTTCCCTGTAAACTTAGGTAGGTTTTTCATGTAGTTTTAAGGCAGGTCATGCAGGGGTACTGGGAGGACCAGAGGAGCGTATCTGGAAACTACTTTAGCAAAAATCCTGGATTGTGGGGGTGGCCCTTGGCCCCCCACTCCTCCTCCTGCAGCCACCATAGATACTCTAGGAGAGGAAACTGGTACGTTGTACAGAGGGTTTTGGAAGATGTATAGTGAATCTTTAGCTTCTTCGGGAGACGAGAAAGATGAAAAAGGTGGAGACGAGATACAGGGGCTTGGTTCCTTTGACTTGCAAGAGATGTAAACGGGGGAACCCGTAGGTGTGGAATCCGAGTATATGGTATACTCTTCAAGACTTAGCGAGGTCAGGAAATCTAACTGAAGAGTTATCGGAGTATCAATCGATGTGAGCTTTACCAAGGTATTTTCACCTTCATTTACGCAGGGGGTAGTCCTATGAGTTTCAGATTTAATTTTCAGGAGAGCTAAATTTGGGTTTAGGGTTTCGGCCTCAACTGTCTTTATTTCTTCGAAGACGGTTTTGATGAGAGATTTTTGTGAAGTCACCACTTTGAGTGGGATCTTGGCCTTAGGTTGTGTGTGTCTAAGCTGGTAGACCGCAGAGTTGGCTTAAGGGAACCTCTTGATTTTAGTATTCTTTTAGGATCGGGAACAGGCGTGGTCTGTTTACCATCTAGATTTTGCTTGGTGTTCCTTCGACTGGATGCCAGCTTACTTAATGTGGAGTCGCCAAGTGAATAATAAAAAAAATATCCTTTAGAAGGTCTTCACTCTTTGTTCACTATCAAAGAGTAGAATCTTGAAAATGTCGTTCTCCGAGGGAAAATGATTTTGTATCTCCATCCCCAGCAACGACACCAAAAAGATGTTGTTCCAGAGTCTGTAATTAAGGATATAAAGTACTGATTCTAGGCATCCAAAAAGAGGTTGAAATATATAAAGAAAGAAAACAACTGGGAAAATAAGCTAAGGTTGATTTTTGAGTTGTCTAGGTCTAGCTTCCAATTGTTCCTGAATGTTTATGTCACGTTCAATGGCTTCCCATGAATGTTTGAGTTCATCCTGGGTAGTAGCAGTTTTCATAATGGTATCGAAAAGGTTTAAAGAGAGGTTGGTTTGATCTGAGAGACTGGGTTCTATGTTGGGTTGTCTTTCCACAGGGACAGTCATAAAGGAACAATTTTTTTTATAAAGTGTTGGTTGTTGTTTCACCTTTAGATTATACGAAAAAGAAAACCAAAATCGAATTAACAGTAAAACAAAATCAAAGGTCATTTTTTGTAACTGAGTTAAATTTTAAAACCATGCATGAAGCGAGAGAAAACATAGAGTTGTTGAACAAAGTAAGGCATCAATCAGGGAAGAATCTCACCTTGTGATAGAAGAAGAAAATAAGAAGGAAAAACTTTAATGAAGCATATGATATAGAAATCTAAACATTTCACAGGTCTTGTACCTGTTGATAGCCGATACAGAGGAAAAGTTGCAAATGATTAGATGACTCAAGTAAATGATCACTGCAATAGATGTTGTACTAAATTACAGCTAAACATTCATTAAAGACACATATGAGAATGATGTGAAATGTGAAATAACAGAAGAAACACATAACCCATTCTTGATGGAAAAACGAGTCTTCGATCTGCCTTGTATTAATTCTGGCGAAAAAAAGTATTCTCTGGTACAATCTGCCCAAAGGAAAAAATCCCTCCTTCTCTCTTTCAAAATTGCCCTTATACAAAATTAAAATGCTTTGAATTCTAATCGTTCTAAAAATTTCGGTTACAAATGGAAAATGAAGCGTTTCACTTTATTGTCTCTTGTCTTCCTCCACATGGGCAGGGCATTTTCTTTTCTTGTTCTATGGCTCCAAAAATAGGATGGGATAGGATTTTGTTACTAATTGTGTCCAGAAGTATGCCCTTTCCCCTGCTCGATACAAATAAAACACCTTTCTAATAACTGGGCTATCAGCTTGGAAGGTTCGTCTTGGTTGTTCGCCTCGAAAGTGTAGCAATTATTTTCCAACTGTGGCAATATTTTTCCTACTTGTCGGTCTTTCGTGATGATAGACCACAATTGCAAGCTTGGTATTATCAACCATTTATCCACTTGGGAAATATCGACCTGACTTAACTGGGATAATTCATTTTTTCCTTTTTCCCCATTTTCCTTGATATCTAGCATATGTTTGGCTATGTTATTTTTTATCAGTGTTCCAACATTACCTTCTTTATCAAGATCTAACAATTTTTTATTTATCAAGATGAATGTTTCTTCACAAGCATCTCTCATCTCTTTAGCTCTTTTTCTGCTCTCAGATATATTATGTTCCCACGCCTTCAGTAAGATGTTACCTCTTGTTTGCTCTGGGATAGACAACTTGGAACTAATGGCCACCTCTTCTTTCGTTGTTTCTATAACAGCTTCTTGGAAAGCAACCCGAGTTGTCGGAGCTTCTCTTTCTCTCAAGGAGATATCTTTTAACGCTTGTTCTATCATATGAAAATGATTATTTATGGTTTCTACTTTGGCAAGTAGATCCTGTTGAGCTACTTCTACCTTCTTTCATATTTTCGTGGATTGGGATTGGAATACCGTTAAGTCTATGACCTAGTTTTCAACAAAAAATAATTTAGACTGCAGCAATTTTATTTTCTCCTCCTGTTGACTAACTAGCATTTGGATTATTTGTGTCAACTGATGCATATGCTCAAGATCATGTTTAAGTCTCTCAATTTCATGTTGATCAGTTACTCTAGCTTGCTTGAAACCTTTATTTGCCTCATCCCTGGCATTCACCTCTGCCATTGCTACCCGAGCCTCTAATTTCCTGATCAAGAGGTTCTTTTGTTTCAACTGTGCCTTCAAGGCTCCAACTGAATATTGGTTGGTTGTTGCATAAGCCCCTAATGTTCCTGCTACCTCATCGATGAATTCTTCCTCTTCCAAGGCTACTCCATCTATTATGATTTTGTATTTTTTAGCTATTGTGCCAGCTCTTTGGTATGTTTCTTGCTTCACCACGACTTTCCTTTTCTTACTGAAGAAAAATTCACTAGGAGGCAACTCTTCTACAGTGATAGGTGTCAGGTCCTCCTTGAATATCCACTCTATATTGGGGTTCCCCTTTGTGAATTGTAAGGGAGTGACGGATGCAATGGGGTTGTCGATTTCCTTGGTAAATATCTATGGGTTTCCTTCTTCTCGGTTGGGGATCTGTGCTTCCTGATTTGAGATCTCAGTCTTCTATGTCTTGTCCTAAGTCTCTTGTTTGCTATGGTTCATGCCCGTTGAACTTTTATCTTCTTCTTGTTGTGTATCCATAGGTTTTGATTCTCTGCCCTATAAAACTTTGGGGAGGCAAATTCTCTTGTGCTCTTGGAATTTATAAAAATCGACCATATCGTCGGGTAGCAGAGCTTGAAACCGAATTAAGAATTCAAAGTAGGACCTCGTACCTCAGAAGACTTCATAATGAGTTGATTCTTCATGTTCATATCTCTTCATCCCACAGCTCACCAAGTGATTGCTCATAATCTTGTTAGGGTCATGCTTCTTAAACTCAATGTCTACCAATTTCATTTCCTCCAAGTTCGTAGCCTCCTCTTTGGCATGGCCAAAATCTAATAAAGAATATGTACCAATGTGAATGGGGAAGGGTGGCCATACCTTCTTCGATACTCCTTTGAACTCCTTTCTTATCCCACCGAGCACAGTTTTCCTGGCGATCTCGCAACATACTATCTTGTCCGGTAAGAATAGTGGCAGAGCATATGGGGGGACAGAGGTGCCAAAAACCCTAATATATGAAAACTATGCTTCTATATACCAATATTCCATGCTTCTCATGTTGGCCGTGATGTTATCTGAAATCATGGGAGGCAGATAGCCAAAGATGGAGACATGCATTGGTACCATTACCCAGTGGAAAATATCTTAGACGAAATCCTTGGCTTTATCTTCCCAGAGTTTCAAGTGGTAGACATGAATAGGCTCTGCATTAGTTGGAGTCTAGCTCTAGCTCATTAATGGGAAAGGTTTCATGTATAAAATAGCATCCATGATGTAAGAATACATAAAGAATGAATATGCTTTCCCACTCGTCTTTTGTGCTCGATACTCTGTAATTCAACTGGCCAGACTATCTGACAACAATTTGGCCCAGTCAAAGGAGAATCCCTCTGCTACTGTGTGAATAAGCGATACCCATGGGAGAAAGAAGTGAGAGGTGTCCTCCTTCCCATACAGTCTGCAAACCATCATTGCTATGTACATGAATTGTGGTACCAATGATGAGATTGAATAAATTCCATTAGTATCTACTCTGAATTTCACAGGGTGCGAAACCCAGTCTTTGATCAGATCGGATAAGCTTTTCCCAAACTTCTCTCATTCCTTGTTTTTGAAACCCTCTAAGAATTCGTCATTTTGAGTAAGGTTTGGTGTGGGAGACAATTTATACATTGCCTATAAATGCTCTGGTCTGAATGTCCCAATTTCCACCTTCTTCTCGTTGAATATTTTCCTAGTCGGGATGTCTACATGGTCCAGCACCCATCTGATCATATCATAATAGGAAAAAATCCGTGGCCTTGCTGCTATCTTGTGCATCTCTGACTAAGCAAAGATTTTTCATTTGGTGGATAAGTCATCTTTCTCGTTATCGTTGGAATCATCTGGACAATTTATTAGCTCGAATTGCAGAATGTTGGAGACACACATCCATGTTTTGACAGTATTGATACTTATAGGCGAGGTATTAGAAATAATATCTGAATATTGACCTGGAATCTCGGCGGATACCTTGGATACTTTTTGTGGAGCCATGATATAGAACCTTGCAATGAGATACCCTGTCACAGAAAATGAAAACACAAACAGAGGTTATCTTGGTGAACTGGCTCTGCGCAAATTAGAAAGAAACCTAAAGATAATGACTGAAACCTTTCCTCTTTGAGCACTTAAGTCTATGCGAGTCCTTGTTGACAGAACGTTTAAATCATTTAATAGAAATATTTAGAAATAAAACAGGATCTTACTATCAATCAACTCACTAAATTTCTAATAAATCCCATAAATGTTTGATAATTCGCGATTCGAGAGGATCGCGGCAACGTTTAATACTTGGTTCTTAGGCTATACTGGTTGAAGGTTGTTTAGGTGTTAATTAATCCAATTCACCTCTTAATTAAGTGAGTTTAGTCCTTAATCCCCTTTTCAGCATTTGTAGTACCGGATGATTTTACTCCTAGTCTTGGAACCACGAACCTCGAATTCACAATAGTGCGATTTGGTTGATTAACTGTGATTTGACTTAAGATTTTAATTAACCATGATTAATTAATGAATATCGTGACTTCGGGGATAGGGGTTACAAACGTATTGTTTTTGAGGTAACAACCATCGAGTTGCAAAATCACGATACAGATTAACTATGGCTTAAAATGCATTATTCTTGTTATTAAGCAGATTAACTTAAACTAATCTTGCGACTTTGTGTGTCAGACATTCAAAGGGCGTTCGAGGTGTGACTCCCGAAACATGAGAGCACGATGTATTAAAAGTGATAATATGTATTTAAAGTTTCAATAACCATGGTTAAACTTAAAACAACTTCTCCATTTCGTGTGTTGAGATATCGAGGGTTCATATATGTATAACCATGATATATACGAAATCCTGAAATCCGACTTTTAGGTTTATGTGTATCATTTCAATACTTAGAAAATAGGCGGCTCCAACCTTTGATAACTAGATTAATAAAAAAATACGAGTTTTCCAACACCTTCCACCATCTCCATGCTCATTTTCTCTTTAGGTTTTTCTTCTTCTAGGTCTACTATCTTAGAGGATGGTGTGATTTTCATTTTCTTGAGAATATTGTACTGACTACTGGCACCCAGTGTTGATACTGAGAGGGGGGTGAATCAATATCAAGTACAATTTAAAACCNCCAATATCAAGAGAGAATTGAAATCTCCATCCTTGCCCCTTCCTTCCACCCAAGAATATATGAGAGATAATAAAACTTTACATTAAATCATCACCATCAACCAATCATTACATAGAACCTGATAATGCTTCCTGAGACATCTTCAATTTCTGCAATTTTTCAATTCTTGGATTACTTTGATCCTGCAGATAATATTACTCAATGTATTCTCTGAAACTCCTCCAATTTTCATTTCTTGAATCCTCCCCAAAAAGAGGTTATAGAAAGAATGGTAGACTTTATTCAATTCTGGTCTATTCAGGAGAGTGAACTTGCACAGAATGCCCTACGCTCAATAATTAACGTCCGATTCTGAAACTCAGACACAAGAAACCAAAGTTCGTACTCTTTCCAATGAAATTTTTCCCACTTCATTTGGATTCTCGATGAAGAAGTTATGACTGTTTTACCCGGAAAACTTGTTTATTGACTAGCTTCAGGACTCGTCACAAACCCTATCTTCCACAGAGTGTATCTCAATAATTATAGAGAATAAAGAGATAAACTTTTTACCAGAGGTACCTTGATATGTATTCTCAATACCATAGTGATTTCACCATCTGAATCGTTCAAAAAAAAAAAGATATAACAAAAATGGTAAGATGACCTCAAAATAACATACCTTAGAACACATCACCAAAAGACTTCATCCTCCCTTGAAATCCGGCCTTCTTTTCTTCTTATTACCTTTGAAATTTGACTTATATCAAATGAATGTATAATGATGTTTATTTATACCATTTATGTCACTTCCTTTTAACATTAGGGCTGACCTGACACTTTCTTATTTTGTAATTATTTTCTTTAATTATCTTCAGGGCCTACATGTACTTCCTTCTTCAATTCACTTTTTCATCTTCAAAAATTCATTTCTCCTCAACTATGAGGATCCACATGATGTGCCACATACCACCAAAAACAGCATGATGTATATTATCCATCCATGGGTGTTCTATATTCATGTGCATTTTCCTTCATGTCCAAATACTGTCATCAATCTTGCGGTCCAAAACCCATGACTAGGGTTGACATCAATGACAACAACCAATCTTCCAACACCCAGTGCCTCTAAACTGCTCCTCTTGTTATAAACACTCATCTTTGGAGATTTAATAATCAAATTTGGGGAAGTTTTCTAAGTCTGAATCTGTTGAGGGGAAGACTCTGTTTGTTGTGTCTGGTCAGGTTGCAAATTGACTTCCATATCTACACAGGTTTCCCAATTAGCTAATTCATCAAATACTACCACATGCCAGTGCTCATAGGGGCTTTGTCTTCTCATCAGTCTTCTCTTAGATATGATATGATGGGGATCATATTTCCTCCCTTGTAATAGTGTAAACTTGAAACCACTGAGTTTGTCTTGGATCTTAGGTAAATAGGACCTAGTATCTACCACAAAGTGCGTTATTATGAAAGGAAATTTTAAGTTAGATGCTTTGTGCACTTTCAGAAAATGCTTTGTCTCTAAAATAATTCTTTGTCTGATGAACTCTATGGAAAAGACTATGGGACTCAGGAAGACAGGAAAAAGGTAAGGTCCTTCTTGATAACTATATACCCAAATTACTATAGAGTGTGTGAATAACATCCAATCTCCGACCTTGTTCTTTGGATTGGGTTGCAAAAAGATTTTCATTTCTTCCAAAACACTTGGCAGGTCTGTGCCGAAGATGAGACTATAAACCCTAATCATGATCTTGTTTATGAAAATAAACATGGTGATCCTTTTGCATTCAGTCGAGATGAATGCGGCTTCAGGGAATTCAGTCTTATTTGTATCCAAGAACATTCTCAGCAAGTGCCTGTAGTACCTGAAGTGTCTCGGTGAATTGAAATTTACCAGTTGTTGGTGCATATTGTCAACGATGAACTTTTCAAAACTGATACAAACCGACTGACTAGACTCTAACATAAAAAAGGTCAATAGGAAACCCAGCATGAATTCTACTACAAACTTGTCGTTATCCAATCCTAGAAATTGACTAAGTATGGAACAAGCCCACTGGACTTCAACAACCATGACGCTTACATTGATAGGTAACGACAGACTCTCAGAATGGTGTCCAGGTTTAACAATGGTCTGCGTAAATATGGTTTTTACTTCGGAGGGACATTCTCTATATACTGTGATCGTTTTTTCTTCCTCGAAGGGCTCAGACACTGAGGGGGAAGACTCTGGTAGAGGGTGTGTCGAATTGACGGGATATTTATTTTGCATAAGACTTTTGACCCTAACTTATTCAAAATGACCTTTTCTTCCTACGAATATTGTTCTGCACACCAGTTTATGAACTTTGGGAAAGG
This sequence comes from Picea engelmannii, assembly GCA_009831015.1. Lineage (NCBI taxonomy): Eukaryota > Viridiplantae > Streptophyta > Pinopsida > Pinales > Pinaceae > Picea > Picea engelmannii. Next base: position 350,732 of record ML797239.1, on the reverse strand, counting down.
GAAAATGACTTCTACGGTGTAAGGGGTAGTTGAGGCTTGGGAAGCTTCGAGGAAGGGTATCTATTTTCCATCATTGTGTAGAAGATTGGATTTGGACACAGAAATGGGCGAGACTGTTATTTCTGTGTCAAATACATATGAGTCCCTTTCAATTAGGGCTTCTTATTAAGAGCTGAGGTATTTCTCTATTATGGATAAAATGACAGGGTTCATGGCCATAATGAAAAATACCTATGAATCAATGGAGAATGCTCAAATCTGGTTGATTGTTGAGCTTCAGTTTCGAAAGGAGCGTTTGAGCCAATTTTTTAACGTTTGAATGTTTTGAAATATCATAAAATAATGACCGGGGCCCTCCTTTTATATGCGCTTTTCGATATCGAGGGTGGGGCAAAACGGTTTTGGGTAGACCGATTTTCACCCTGATATGCCTCTGATGATGCCACCTGTCCATGGAATGAAACCGTGGTATTTTCCCTGGCCCTCCCTCGAACAATTATCTTCCACACTACTTTGTCGCTTTATATGTGTCTTGGTAGTCGATCTGGGCCACTTCGAGATCTACGGTCGCCGGGCCTCTTCAACTTCCATGCCTCCACTATATTTGGCCCTTCTCCACCAGATATAACCTGGTCCTCCAAATCAAGCTGCATCTCCACACCACTTTATTCTTATACTAAATATGAAACTTGTATTCCATACAAAATTGTTATGGTGATAACATAGGCTCCCACTGGGGATGCTATCATCCCTACCAGGTAGCAAAGAACTGTAGACCTAGTGCCTATGTATTGGGTTGTGGGTTATCCATGTGATCTGAATCCATTATTCTTTATTCAAAAACTCAAAATCGACCCAGCATAGCTCAGGGCCTTCACCTCGGTCTTCAACTATGTTGCTTTTGTTCCAACTTATATATGTGAAAACGTAAAAATAATTATGTACAATGAATGGGTGGGGTGATGATTTTTCAAACAATGTAATTATTGAGGAACCTACCATTCACAGGCCCTCCTCCAATGAGTTCTCCATTGCTTTCCTATAACAAGTAGGCATTGCTCCCACGATATGCTGCAATTTTGAATGGGCCCAGCCATAGGTGATGAAATTTTCCATGTTTTCCCTTATCTTCATTTCTGGCATCCCATTTTAGTACCGAGTCTCTTGGTTTGAAGTCATCCACCTTCGTATTTCTGTCAAAATCCTCTTTGATCTTGTCTTGGCGCAGTTGAGCATTGTCGAAATATTTTTCTCTGGTTTGATGTACACTGATGAGTTCATCCTTCCTTCTTCATGTGGCATCTGTCTCTGCATATTGCTCCTGTAACAGTCTCATTACTGGCAACCCCAATGTAGTAGGAAAAATTTCTTCAATTCCATAGACGATCTGGAAAGGGGACGTGGCAATGGATCCTTTTGGGGATATCCTATCAGCCCATAGTGCATGGAAGAGATTTTTGTGCCATGTCTTTTTCTTCTCTTGCAGCAGTTTTTTGATGATTCTGACTAAGATTTTATTTGAAGACTCGGCCAATCCATTCCCTTGAGGGTAGTATGATGTAGAATGACCAAGGGTGCTATTGTAATAATTGTAGAATTTTTCTATTTTCTTGGATTTGAAATTTGTTGCATTCTCTGTTATGATCTTAGTCAGGCACCCGAACCTGGACAAAATATTTTCTTCTAAAAATCGGATGATAACATCATTTTTTGTCTGCCTGGTGGGAATTGCCTCAATCCACTTAGTGAAATAATCTATTGTTGTTAGAATCCACCTTTGTTGGGATGAGGATTGTGGATGTATTTCCCCTATAAAATCGAGACCCCACTTTCTGAAAGGAGATTTGAAAGAAATGGGCTTCAAAGGCAGAGGTTGCAATTTTCCCTTTCCATCAAAAATATGACATTCATGGAATTTTGAAACCTCTTTATAGACATCAGGAAAAACGTTGGGCCAATAGAACCCAACCCTCAGTATCTTATGTGCAGTTGTCTTCCAATAATGATGACCTCCATAGTCACCTTTATGGAACTCTCTAATGGTTTTCTCTACTTCTCCTTCTATCAAACAACTCAATAAAATTCCCCCTGGATCTTTCCAATATAATGATTCATTCAGTATACAAAATTTTGTTGCCTTCAGTTTCAAGAATATAGCTTTTTTTATACTAAATTAAGGAGGAGCCCACAAATTTTTCAACACAAATATGATGTCTGCATTATATGTAGAGTCAAGAAATTTCTGGGATATTTGTGGAATCGCCTTTTCCTCTTTTGTTGTACTGTCTGATAGCTCTGCAATGAAGTTTATTCCTAAAAGTTTGAAATGTGTCTATGCCATTAGTGTTTCCAACCTTGGTCCCTTGACCAACTTGGTGGGTTTGATTTCCAAGTCATATTCTAACAGCATTGATATCTAGTTTCCCCTCTTTCCTTCAGGATCAGGTTGGGTCAGGATGTCTTTCACTAAGCTGATGGGTACATAAGCAGTAGTATGAGAATGTAGGATGTAAAATCTGAATTCTTTCAAGTCTTTGACCAGAGCATATGATTTCTTATCCATGATGACATATTTCAAAGGATCATCCCTCAATGTCTTGTTGTAATACGCTATGGGTTTCTCAAAATTCGGGTCATCTTTCTGGAGAAAAACACCAGCAATTGTGTGTTCTAAGGTGAAAGAGAACAATATTAAATCCTTCTTGAAATTAGGACTTGCAAGTATTGGAGCCTTGTTCAATGCCACTTTGATGTCTCCAAAGGATTTTCTTTCTTCAGGAATCCACTTTATTTCATTTCCCTTCTTGAGCATGTTTGTGATGTGTTTTATGATTTCAGCCAAATTTGGGATAAACCTTCTCAGAAAATTTACTTTCCCCAGGAAAGATTGAACCTCTTTTTTACTTATGGGTATGTTAATTTTCAGGATTCCCTCAACTCTGTTGGGATCTACCTTTATCATTTCTTTTGAAATAATGTGACCCAACAGCTTTCCTTCTTCCATGGAAAAATTTGACTTCTTAGGATTCAACGATATTCTAAACTTTCTACATTTTTGAAATGCCCTTCTAAGATGCTTGAGGTGTTCTTCATATGAGGCAGAATGCAAAGTGATGTCATAAAGGTAGATAACAATGAATTTGTATTTTTCAACAACAAAATCTATATCCATAGCTCTTTGAAACAACGCCCCTTCATTTATAAGCCCAAAAGGCATCTTGGCATACATAAATGTACCCCATGGTGTGGTAAATGTCATATTTTCCTGATCATCAAGGTGCACCATAATCTGATTGTATCCTGAGAATCCATCTAACATTGACATCTTCTGAGAACCCACCACCTTCTGTAAAATATGATCCATCATAGGCAACAGGTAATGATATTTTAGAGATACTTTGTTCAGATTCCTGAAATCCACACACAACCGGATTTCTCCACTCTTCTTTTTGACTGGCACCAGATTTTCCACCCATTTGGAAAAGCTCAGGGACACTATGATTTTGGCTTCAAATAGCTTCTTTACTTCTTTCTCAATCAGGGGTAGAAACAAAGAATTTATCCTTCTCAATTTATGTTTGAATGGCTTGTGATATTCTTTGATTGGGATAACATGTTGAACTATACTTGTGTCATAGACTTTCAAATCATCATAGCTCTAGGAAAAAACATCAAGGAATTATTTCATCAATTTTACGTACCTCACCTTGACTTAAGGGATAAGATTTCTAGACAGCTTAATGACCATGACTTATGGCCACATCATTATTATCAAAGAGATTCTCCAATGGGACCAGACCTTTAGGAATGATGTTTCTCTTTAGTTGAACGATATCTCTGCCTGCAATCTGATTGTCAAAATACCCTTCCTTTGTGAAAGCAGATGCATCCACCTCATCATCATAGTATTCATCATCAATGTTCAAATTCTCAAACTCATTATCCATCTTGAGGAAACTTTCTATCTGTTTTTCATCCTCGAAAACTTGTCATTGCTTCATATTATCTGGTATTGATGGCTTTTACTTCACCTCAACCTTGTAGCTTTTTTCAGGGAAAATTGGAACCTTGAAAATTGTTGTTGAAGTAGCCAAGGCATCACTGACCTGATTCTGTTCCCTTGGAATTGCTGAAAGATTACATTCTGGAAACTCCTCAAGGAGGTCTAGTACCATATTTCTATAAGCCCTCGGTCTGGGATGTTTTGCTTGGTATATGCCTCTTATTTGATTTATAATTAGCTTAGAACCTCCATGTACAACAATTCTTTTGGCACTCAATTCTTTCAAGACCTTTAACCCGAATATTAATGCTTCATATTTAACCATGTTATTTGTTCATTCAAAAACAATCTTATAAGAACATAATTTTGAATCTCCTTTGGGATGATTGATCCAAATTCCATCTCCCACTCCTTCTCAGCAAGCAGCTCCATCAAAACTCATCTTCCATATCTGATCTTCTACTTCTTCCTATTGTTTTGAGTCTTCCTCAATCTGTTGATTAGATCTCCCCTTGTTGGGCATATCAATTTATGGTTCTTCCTCTTCGCAACATAGGTCATTGAAGAAAATAGAAGATCCCAACTCGGTTTTCACGAATTATTGGGATGATTGCTAGGTTGTGACTTGTTGTTGACCATGTATTTTAGAAAAACTTCTCTGAACAACCTTCTGTCTTGACCAAAAAAATGGATGGTGGCATATGACACGTCCATATGGAGGGTTCCTTTTAATTTTGCAGCCCAAGATCTTGACAACAACATGCCGAATTTGGGAGGGATGTCAGCCACTACTACATCCATGATCATGTTCTTTACTGGAATTTGTTCCAAAGATAACACCAGATATTTGATAAGACCTAGGCATATCACCTTCTTGGAATTGAAAGAGAACAAGTCTTTGTAAGTCCTGGTGATGTCCAAACCTATTTGATCTATGACCACTTTGGGCATTAGGTTATGAGATGCCCCTAAATCCAACATGGCATTGTGTAGAGTCATATCATGGAATTTTAGGCTAACATAGAACGAGGGAAGTTCTTTGTTATCACCATTTTATTCTACTCTTGGTCCGAATAAGATGGCAGGGTGGTCATCTTGTACGTTCAGGGTATCAGAAGCCTGTTCTGTTTTAAGCATCTTGATGATCTGATTTCTATATTTTCTATTCTTGATTAATTCATTAAATGGTAAAAAAAAATTGATCTTAGCCATCTCACTTTCAAAATTAAAATAGGATGAAGTCTTCTCTACCTCTTTGGTGACCATTTTTTTCCTTGCCTCCAATATTCTCTTATGTGGTTCTTCTTTCTACTTTCCTTTGTCCACAGTACCCTTTGCAGCAGAATCCTTTGCAGTAGAGTCTTTTATAGTTGAATCCTTTGCAGCAGAATCCTTTGCAGTAGAGTCTTTTATAGTTGAATCCTTTGCAGCAGAATCTTTTTTGGTCTRACTTGAAGAAGGTATGTTACTTTCAGCTTCTTTGGTGGGGYTTCCCTTTAGAGGATTTCCCTTTGGAGGATTTGGAGGTACCCTTTGATTTTGAAGGTTGTATTGTATTTGGAATTGCATGATGGAATTTTGCAATCCTTTCTGGTAATCTTTCGTTTCTACTGATAGCCTTTCCTCTTCATCTTGTAAAAGTATCTCACTTGCATCCATGAACTGGTCGTGTTCTTTAGTCAAAAACATTTTTGTTTCTTTATCATCATAGCAGTTCATGTTGTCTTCAAAATATCCATCATAATTTTCATCTATATAATTATTTTGAAAAGGAGGCCTTATTTGTTGATCTCCTTGATTTCCTTGATTTCCTTGATTTCCCTGATTTGCCTGATCTACCTGATTTGCCTGATTTGCTTGGTTCCCCTGATTTCCCTGATTCCTTTGCTCTCTTTGTCTAATTTGGGGGATCGTTGGTCTCCCCAGATTTCTGGGTGGACCATCAACCTATTGTCTGGGGTTAAACCTATTACCCAAAGACATCCTTTCCATCATTCTCTACATGTTTCTCATCATTGCTTCAAACCTTTCTTCTGATGTTTGTGACATTGAAGGGTGTGCTTTCTCCTGAGTTATGTTTATGTCCCTGCTAGAATTATTTTTCATCTTCCCTGAAGCCATTAGGTTCGCTTAAAATTCTATGGCATCAGTCATCATATCATCCAATGTGGCATATTTTCTCTCTCTTAATAATAAAGAAAAGTCGCTTTCAAAAGAATCAACATATCTGAGCTGATCATCTTTAGGGGGGGGGGGTTTACCTCAACAACAATCGCATTATATACCTTCATGAATCTGGTCGAAAACTCTTGCACTGCTTCGTCAGGTGATATCTTCATGTTGTTGTATTGGGTCAACAGTTGAAGGGGATTTTTCTTATCTCCCCATTTTGCAAGGAATCTCGTTTCAAAGGCCTCGAAATCTGTGATACTAGTTGGTGGAAGGGCTCTTAACCACTTCCTCACTTCTATTGCAAGACTTTGTGTAAACAGCCTCATTTTCACATCTTCAAAGTCCACCTCTTCCAAGTCTATGAAATCATTAAACCAATCTAGATGATTTTGAGTTGATATGTTACCTTCAGCATCAAATAGTTTGATCCTTAGGTTATAATCTTGAGGTAGATCATCTAGTTGAGAAGGCAGTATGAGGGGAGAAAATTTGGTTGCCATAGTTGTTATGAGGGGTCGAAGTGGCTATTCATTCTGAGCAGGGATCACTATAGGCCTAGAAGATGCGGCTAAAATCAAATCTTGAAATCTCTTTTCGTCAAAGATGGTATCGCTTAAACAAGATTCAGACTTAGTTCGGAATAGGGCTTGCTCAAATTTCACATCAAAATCAAGGTCTTCAAGGCTAGTCACTTTGTCCTTGGGAAAGGATAGATATTGATCTGGATGCAACACTAGGGTTATTGGTTTTTATTTTCTTTTGTGTACAAGCTTTTCAGGGTTAGACAAAGGGATTGCGGCTTCTAGGTCTGGGTTGCTCTTGGTGTGAATTTTCTTAGGAGCCAGGATTTTTATTTCACACTGTTTGGTGCAACTGATATTTTGGTGACGGAGTCACTTGGGAAAAAATAATCTCAACCAATAAGGTCTTTGATCCACTATCACCCTCAGGGATCAAACTAAGTCTTTAAAGTCATTTTTCCCAAGGAATATTTTTCAATTTCGTCCTTGGCAATGACGCCAAAATGTTAACACTCTGTAAATTTTGTCTGGTTGATAGACAAATGATAGAGGTAACTATTTCAACCTAATTTAGATCTAGGCACTAGCCTGCTCAACTCAGAGAGGGCTCTCTCGTGTCACTTGATATATCTTTGGCAATCAATGGCTATATTTGGTTTGTTTTAGGGGTTTTTTAATAAATTTGTTGGATAGGAAGGGGAGGGACACTTAGGGCTATGGAGTCAAAATTATGAAATTGAATGAAAACAATGACTAGCCAGTAGAACTCTCCAAAGGATAAAGGCTAAATGAGGCAATGAATCTGAGTTATTAATTGAGTTTAAGCAGGGTGTAAGAAGAAAGAGAAAAATATTTGCATCAGAGCATTACTGAAATGAATTTTGAATTAGTTAAGAGGAAATTCACATAGTTTAAATTGCTTAAGCCGAGAGCATCACAAGATGAATTCTGAGTTTTTAACTATCCAATTTAAATAGAAGACAATGCAAATGGAAATAAAGAATCACAGGAAATACATATGATGAGAGAAGACAAAACTCATATCACCACCATTAGAATCTTTTCATAGAGACTTCAAAATCTTTTGCATGTATATTCAATTCAGATCCAGAAAATTACAATAGAGTTTAGAAGCAACAAAAAGGTGCCCTTGCACTTATGCCAACATTAATTCTTCAAAATTCTTAGTACTTATACAATTCGATTACAATGGCTGAAACGGAAACGTTTCAGCTTCTAAAACCGACTATAATAATTTCAACTGACAGTCTCGGCATATGAACCGATTTACAATGATTAAGAAAAAAAAATTTCATAGACAAGGGATGGATCTCTCTGACTGCTCATCTTCCTTAGTGATATATGTCATGATTAGATCTCCTATCGAATTTTCTAGTTTAGTGGCACCTGGAAGTTACTTACTGGTTCCTGGAAAACTACATTTCGTCTTGCCTAACTGTACGATCTCTTTCCACTATGAGTCAGAAGGAATCTCGTAATCCATCATCTTCTTTATAAGAATCTCCAGGTCAATTCAGGTAGCGTAAGACATAGTTGGAAACTCGATCTTCATTGTCTTGAACTAATTCAAAATCTCAAAGTCTGCAGCCAAATATTCCACCAAACTGGGCCCCTTCAGGTTCTCTTACATGCCTTCAAATTTTGAATGATCCATTATGCACTGAGTGAGGAGAGTATTTTATTCCTCTTGATTATACAATTTCCCTTTACTGTCCCAAAATGGTGGGAGGTCGTTGATAAACAATTGTTCAAATGTATCTTTAAACTCTTGTATGCTCTGCTCCATTTGCACAACTTTGGTTTGAACCGATTTGAGCAAATTGTATTTAGCGATGATCCACCTTGACCAAATGATCATTGCAGTTATGTCCTTTACCCCAATGGTTTGAAGATCAGAAGTGGGCATAGAATACAACAAGTTAATAGTGTTTTGGGCCCATTCTGAGGGATTTTTTGCCAGTGTCTCATTAACAACAGTACATCTACTTCAGGTAATGATAGCCATGATGTCTTTGTCATTTATAAAATTTAGGTAAAACCTAAACTTAGCAGCTTCAATAGCAACAACATCCCAGATTACATGTTTAGCTCCTTGAAAAAGTCCTTTACCCTTAAACCTCGTTTTCAATTTTTTCGCCCTCTCCTGCAAATCTTGATTATCTTTTTGAAATTGGGCCATCCTTTCTTCCTTCATTTTCATCTCTTGTTGTCATTTTTCTATGACCTCCTTAAGGTTCATGATCTCCCCTGTCTTCAAGCTTACTTGGGACATAGCCTGAACCAATCCATCAGTGCTTGATCCAGCTTTTGTATTAGAAGGTATAATGACAGCCATATCTAATGTTGCTACCTGTCCTTGTGACCAATTCTCTTTCTCTTTTTCCAGCTGCAACACTTTAGCTTTGTAATTTAGTGTTTCTTATCTGAATGTCTCCTTTTCTTACTCTAGAGCAGCTAGCTCTACTGTCTATGGATGTTCTTTGGTGGACATATTCAGCTTATTCTTTAGGCTTTGGATCATCTTCTCTTTCTCATCTAAAGAAGCCTTTACCCCCTGAGGGCCTTCAGATTCCAATCTTTTGACCTATGTCTGCCAGGCCTTGTTGGATGCTTTCTCCTACTTCAATTGTCCATCCAATTTTAGTGCATGTGTTGTCAGTGTTGAAACCCTTAGACTCAAACTCAAGTAGTTTGAATATAGCATGTCACTGGCATTCCTGTGGAACTTTACTTTGTCTGGGGCACCAATATTTTCATAATGCATCTTGATTTCAAACACTTTATCATCATCTGTTATTTCTATGTTAAATGTCTTTCTTTACACGTCCTTGACTAAAAACAAAGAATCCTTATGCTGGGAGATATTCTCTACCTCAGGAAAAGAGTCTCTTATTTCACTATTGTCCATACTTCCCTTCACAACATACTGATTCATTAAGTCTTCTTTGGATTGGTAGACTACCCTAGGCGTCTTGCCAAATACATGTTTCTTGCTGCTGAAAACCCTTGAGCTGCTTTCACTCTGTGGCATGCTTCCTGTACCAGCCTCTTCGTTCTCGGCTACTCTTTCCACCATCTCCATGCTCATTTTCTCTTTACGTTCTTCTTCTTCCAGGTCTACTATCTGAGCAGATGGTGTGATTTTCATTTTATTGAGAATATTTTGTTGATCACTGGAACCTAGTGCCTCTGAATTTCTCCTCTTGTTATAAACACTCATCTTTGGAGCTTTAATAATCAACTTTGGGGAATTTTTCTGAGTCTGAATCTGCTGAAGGGCAGACTTTGTTTGTTGTGTTTGATCAAGTTGCAAAGTGACTTCCATATCTGCATAGGTTTCCCAATTAGTCAGTTCATCAAATCCTTCCACATGCTCATGCTCATAGGGGCCTTATCTTCCCATCAGTCTTCTCTTATATATGATCTGATGGGGATCATATTTCCTCCCTTGTAACTGTGTAAACCTGAATCCACTGAGTTTGGCTTGGATCTAAGGTAAAAAAGACCTGGTATTTACAAAAAAGGGCCCTATTATGAAAGGAAATTTTAAGTTAGATGCTTTGTGCGTTTTCAGAAAATGCTTTGTCTCTGAAATAATTCTTTGTCTGATGAACTCTATGGAAAAGAATCTGGGAGTCAGGAAGACATGCAAGAGGTAAGGTCCTTATTGAAAACCATATACCCAAATTACAATAGAGTGTGTGAACAACATCCAATCTCCCACCCTATTCTCTGGATTGGGTTGCAAAGAGCTTTTCATTTCTTCCAAAACCCTTGGAAGGTCTGTGCCAAAGATGAGACTATAAACCCTAATCATGATCTTGTTTATGAAAATAAGCATGGTGATCCTTTTGCATTCATTTGAGATGAATGTGGCTTCAGGGAATTCGGTCTTATTCGATTCCAATAAAATTCTCAGCAAGTGCATGTAGTACCTGAAGTGTCTCAGTGAATTGAAATTTACCAATTGTTGGTGCATATTGTCAGCGATGAACTTTTCAAAACTGATACAGACCGACTGACTAGACTTTGATAGAAAAAAGGTCAACGGGAAACCCAGCATGACTTCTACTACAAACTTGTCGTTATCCAATCGTAGAATTTGACTAAGTATGGAACAAGCCCACTGGACTTAAACAACCATGACGCTTACATTGATAGGTAANTTCTCATCTAAAGAAGCCTTTACCCCCTGAGGGCCTTCAGATTCCAATCTTTTGACCTATGTCTGCCAGGCCTTGTTGGATGCTTTCTCCTACTTCAATTGTCCATCCAATTTTAGTGCATGTGTTGTCAGTGTTGAAACCCTCAGACTCAAACTCAAGTAGTTTGAATATAGCATGTCACTGGCATTCCTGTGGAACTTTACTTTGTCTGGGGCACCAATATTTTCATAATGCATCTTGATTTCAAACACTTTATCATCATCTATTATTTCTATGTTAAATGTCTTTCTTTACACGTCCTTGACTAAAAACAAAGAATCCTTATGCTGGGAGATCTTCTCTACCTCAGGAAAAGAGTCTCTTATTTCACTATTGTCCATACTTCCCTTCACAGCATACTGATTCATTAAGTCTTCTTTGGATTGGTAGACTACACTAGGCGTCTTGCCAAATACATGTTTCTTGCTGCTGAAAACCCTTGAGCTGCTTTCACTCTGTGGCATGCTTCCTGTACCAGCCTCTTCGTTCTTGGCTACTCTTTCCACCATCTCCATGCTCATTTTCTCTTTACGTTCTTCTTCTTCCAGGTCTACTATCTGAGCAGATGGTGTGATTTTCATTTTATTGAGAATATTTTGTTGATCACTGGAACCTAGTGCCTCTGAATTGCTCCTCTTGTTATAAACACTCATCTTTGGAGCTTTAATAATCAACTTTGAGGAATTTTTCTGAGTCTGAATCTGCTGAAGGGCAGACTTTGTTTGTTGTGTTTGATCAGGTTGCAAAGTGACTTCCATATCTGCACAGGTTTCCCAATTAGTCAGTTCATCAAATCCTTCCACATGCTCATGCTCGTAGGGGCCTTATCTTCCCATCAGTCTTCTCTTATATATGATCTGATGGGGATCATATTTCCTCCCTTGTAACTGTGTAAACCCGAATCCACTGAGTTTGGCTTGGATCTAAGGTAAAAAAGACCTGGTATTTACAAAAAAGGGCCCTATTATGAAAGGAAATTTTAAGTTAGATGCTTTGTGCATTTTCAAAAAATGCTTTGTCTCTGAAATAATTCTTTGTCTGATGAACTCTATGGAAAAGAATCTGGGAGTCAGGAAGACATGCAAGAGGTAAGGTCCTTATTGAAAGCCATATACCCAAATTACAATAGAGTGTGTGAACAACATCCAATCTCCCACCCTATTCTCTGGATTGGGTTGCAAAGAGATTTTCATTTCTTCCAAAACCCTTGGAAGGTCTGTGCCGAAGATGAGACTATAAACCCTAATCATGATCTTGTTTATGAAAATAAGAATGGTGATCCTTTTGCATTCATTTGAGATGAATGTGGCTTCAGGGAATTCGGTCTTATTCGATTCCAATAACATTCTCAGCAAGTGCATGTAGTACCTGAAGTGTCTCAGTGAATTGAAATTTACCAATTGTTGGTGCATATTGTCAGCGATGAACTTTTCAAAACTGATACAGACCGACTGACTAGACTTTGACAGAAAAAAGGTCAACGGGAAACCCAGCATGACTTCTACTACAAACTTGTCGTTATCCAATCGTAGAATTTGACTAAGTATGGAACAAGCCCACTGGACTTAAACAACCATGACGCTTACATTGATAGGTAATGAAAGACTCTCATAATGGTGTTCAGGTTTAACAATGGTCTATAGAAATAGGGTTTTTACTTCGGAGGGACAATCTCTATAGACTGTGATCATTTTTTCTTCCTCGAAGGGCTCTGAAACTAAGGGGGAAGACTCTGGTATACTGAGGGTGTGTCGAATTGATGGGCTATCTATTACGCATAAGACTTTTGACCCTAACTTATTCAAAATGACCTTTTCTTCCTGTGAATACTGTTATGCACACCATTTTACAAACTCTGGGAAAGGGAAAACAAATTCTATGTCGTAAGAGGTAATGGAGGCTTAGGCCATTTCGAGGAAGGGTATCCATTTTCCAGCATTGTCTAGCAAATTGTATTTGGACACGGAAATGGGCAAGACTATTATTTTTGTGTCAAATACATCTGAGTCTATGTCAATTAGGGCTTCTTCTTTAGAGGCGAGGTCTTGTTGTGTTATGGATAAAATGACAGGCTTCATGTCCATAATGAAAAATACATGTGAATCGGTGGAGAGTGCTCAAGTCTGGTTCATTGTTGAGATTCAGTGTCAAATGGAGTGTTTGCACCAATTTTTTAACGTTTCAACGTTTTGAAATATCATAAAATAATGAGCGGGGCCCTCATTTTATATGTGATTTTCAATATCGGGGGTGGGGAAAAACAGTTTTGGGTAGACCGCTTTTCACCCTGATATGCCTCTGATGACACCACGTGTCCACGGAATGAAACCGTGGTATTTTCCCCGACCTGCCCTCGAACAATTATCTTTCGTGCTACTTCGTTGCCCGATATGTGTCTTGGTCATCGATCTGGGTTGCTTCGAGATCTACGGTCATCGGGCCTCATCAACTTCTACGTCTCCGCTATATGTGGCCCTTCTCCACCATATATAACCTGGTCCCCCAAATAAATCCGCATCTCCACACCACTTTAGTCTTCTGCTAAATCTGAAACTTGTATTCCATACAAAATTGTTATGGTGATAACACGCACCCTGCACCATTACTACCCATGTACATATGGTTGTTGCACCACTACATCCCACGTACATACGTGTGCTGCACCATTACAGCTCGCGTATACTTGCAAAAGTTGCAAAAAAATAAAAAGTTGCAAGGAATTCGTTGAGATTACGGGCTATTGGGTAGTTTCCCAACTAATCCACCGCTTATAGCCCGTCACCCAACCGAATAACCATCATTTTGTCATATAAAATGAAGTGTTGGGGTCTCCTTCCACATACAGAGATAAGAACAGTGAAACTCTTCCCATTTCGCATCCCCTCCTTTCCCATGATTATTGCATCCCTTTTGTGAGAATTTCCTCAACATTCCCCAATTAGCCCTTCTTCCTCCATCAGAACCCATTCACTTCCCAAGAAGAGATCATAAGGCTAAGAGGAGAATCCATAAAAAGGTGCACTTGGAGCTTGGTGAAGAGGAGCCCAGACCAGGTTCATGGAGCAGTAGTCGGCTTTGGTTGTAAAGGTGTAATAATTGAGTTATTAATAAAACAATTACTTTTCTTGTCCCAAATCATGGTGTATTGAATTCTTTTAATGGTTTATGTTTTGACATTCTAACATATAACCCTAATTAGTATATGAAATAGCATGCTTGTATCTTTCTATTTGTCTATATTTGAATGCAGGTCAGCCTTGGGAGGAGGATTACAATCAGTGGAGCTTTCAAGCGCGAGGGGATCATCACCGAACGTAGAGTAGAGGTATAGTTACCCTATCCCTCTCATGTTTTCTTTTCTTGTATGAGTTTTGGGTATGTTTGGGGTAGTTTAGAGAAGTAGTTTACTTTTAGACAGTTAATTGATCTGCCTACATTCTAAACCCTAGTGTAGTCATAGGGGGGGTTTTCATGTTAGCAGAACTGGAGACCATACTGGGGAAGCCTCTAGGGTTTTAGGGTATTTTGGGTGTCTGATTGGTTTTTCTACCTTTCAAGTTTCTGTTGAGTCTTCTAAGTATTTTAATGGATTCTGGTCACCTTGTTACCCACGATTTTGGTCATCTTGATGGTGTATTGATGATGGTGTACTCAGGCTCCTAATGAGAAATTTCTCCTGAGAAAAGTGGCATTCATCTCTTCCCAGAAAACATATTTTTGAAGAGAGTTCGCAAGTTGCTTATATCCTAGGGTTATAGAATGACCCACTCTCACATACTGCCTTCAGCTAGGGTGCGAACTTCTCGCACTGTGCTACATAGCTAGGGTGCGAACTTGTTCTCAATCTTGGAAAAAGATGAAGTCTTGATGGTTCTAGAAGGGAATCTTCTAGATAATGGGTTGGCATTCGAATGGTTATCTTTTTAATGGTTTCCCTGATATTGTGGGATCATTCTTATCCAAGTAACCATCTCATCCTCTCCAATATATTTATGGGATTCTCATGGAAAAGGTTAAGCAAGATTAATTGGAGAATTGGTGAAGGAATTGTGTGAAGGACCTAGCTTGAACAGGAGCTTGGAGACTCTAGAAAGTCTATCAAGAGGAATTGGATCTTCTCATACAAGGATCGAGCAAGTGTGTGTGTTGGAACCAATAGCCACTGAAAGGAAGCTTGCGACATCAAGGTGATCAGGTTGTATCTTCTACTTTCGATTAATATGATACAGCGGTGTGTCCTTTTCCCATAAAGTCATTCTTACTTTATTGTGTAATTCCTTGATCATACACATAAGTTGACGATTGAATATATTTTTCTATCTTCACTTTGGTTGGTTTGTGTTGTCTTGGTCTTGACCTCACGAGAGCGCTGGAGCGAAGTGGGAGCAACAAAGACCCTAGGAAGCAATACAAATTTATGTCACTTGCTCCTCCCTAATAGCTAATTCAATGGTCATAACTTAGGGAAAAAGTCATGTCCTATCCTGTTTTGCTCTAGATCCAGGTGGATCTAGGGAGATCTGTTAGTGTCCGCACCTACCGATTAGTCCAATAACACACCTTCAGGTTCCATAGCAATTCTCCCTGCCCTATAATTATATATGTTTTCTTTCTTTTTTTGATGAAGTACAGAGGTGTACGCGCCCTACTTTGGGTCATCCCGCGTACATACGCGCCCTGTGAAATAAACAACCCGCGTACATATGCAGGCTATTGAAGCACGAGTAGCGTACCTAGTTCAAGAAATTGTTTTTAAAAAAGACGCAGTCAACCTCTTTACTGATTGAGGTTTATACTTCTTAGGGTTTCTTGACAGAGTTCAAAGTCTCTATTTTTAAATTCATGGCTTGGGTTATATTTCAGTTTGCTCGTCTTTTTGAAGTTTCTTGTCTTTACTTTTGAAAGGGTCTTAAGCGAGTCTTTGAATTTTTTATTAGCCTGTTTAGTGTCTTTAGTGATTCCCTGCGATCCGCAGTGGGCCAAAAGTTTGTTTCAGTCTTGTCTTGTAGTTCTTTTCCCCCCTTTCATTTGCTTTGAAAAAAGAGAAAAAAATATTTATTTCAAGTCTTTCGTGTTTGAAGCATTTAAAAAAAAAAAAAAATTCATTTTCAGTTTGGTAAAGTAGTTGGAGTTAGTTATTTTACTAGAATAGGAAAAAGAGTTAATTTTTTAAGTTCTTTACTGATTTCTTGAAACTTAAGTAGCTTGTAGTCAAGTGAAATTTCATTTTAGGTCTTCTTTTTAAAGATCTTGAAACAATTGGTTACAGGAAAACTTGGTTACAAAGAGTTAGTTGTAAATATTTACTTTTGACTAGAAGTAATTTTGCTTTCAGAATTTCGTCTTTTTCTCCTCTTTTCGTCTCTCATTAACATCACTATTTTCATCGCCATATCCTTTTATTTAATCAAGCCATTAAAACAAATGTTAAATCTAAAATTAAATAGACTTTTATGTTTTTAGGGTCAACCAACTATTTTAGGGTTAGGGCTTTGAATTAGGTTGGAGAGGAAACTCTTCAAGGCCGGTAAACAAACATTGGAGTCAGAGCTAGGGAGTGTTAAAGTCCAGTGACGTGAAATTTATCCAAGAACCCCCTCTAACATAGGGGCTAAACACAAGGTCACGTGAGGAAAGGAAACAGAGATAACCCCTCCAAAGTCGGACTGAATGTAGTGGGGAACGCATATTGAGGATCTATCGTGGGAATATTGTTGCTTTCATTTTCCTATGGAGCTTCGTGGACCTCGAATCCATTTGAGATCCTCTGTTTTCTTTCGGACCACTTGCTTTTGATACCCTCGGTAGGTTTCGAACTTGTTATCTTGCTCATTATGTTCCACCCGACTATCGACTGTACCTGCCTAGTGATTGTTTGTGAGTACCAGGCTTGTGCTAGCCTCAGGGTGACCCATATGGCCTCTCATTGGAGAATGAATGTCGATGCTACCAAATTTAACACTCCCTCTCAGTGAGGGAGTCATTCTTAGCCACACCAAGCTTGCCTCTCAGCTGCACAAACTGTCTTGAGTTCAGAGGCTTGGTCAGAATATTAGCTACATGCTCGCTCGTGGATATGTATTGTAACTTTACAGTTTTTCTTTGGACCAAGTCTCGGATGTAGTGGTACCTCATGTCAATATATTTTGACTTGTCATGAAATACCAGGTTCTTTATCAATTTTATGCAAATTTGATTATCACAGTGAACCACCATCGTCTCGAGCTTGTCACCAAACAACCCAGAAACCAATTTTCTGAGCCATATTGCTTCCTTGCTAGCATCACTTGTTGCAATGTGCTCAGCCTTTGTTGTACTATGTGCAATGGATCACTACTTCTGGCTTGAGCAAGAGATCATAGTGGATCCTAAATTGAAGTAGTATATGGAATTACTCTTCTGATCCATTGGGCTTCCTGCCCAGTCAGCATCTACATAACCATGTAGAAATAAACCACCATTGGATGTATATCTCAGACCATAATTAATGGTCCCTCTGAGATATCTCAAGATGTGCTTTGATGCCTGTTATCACATAAAATTTTCAGGGTCTTGTGGGTTTGTGGTTTCTACCTAGGTCTGTAATGTTTTCCCTGTCTCTCTCCTTT
>ML797239.1:300572-316570 GCA_009831015.1 Picea engelmannii | reverse complement strand
AGCTCAGATCATTTCTCTCTGGTTTTCATAGGAGACCTTAGAGCGGCCAACGGAGCCGTTAAACTCATCAGGGTGGTCCATTCCAAACGGCTTGGGTTATTTAGACAACCCCGGACCGGTTCCACTCTCCCAGTTGACGGACGGTCAATTTCGCCTGTCAACAAGGCCGCAGCCATAAGCACAAGTGAAACACTTAGAACGGTCTGATATGGACTCAAATCAAGTGAATGAGCAAGATCAAATTTCAACAGGGGAGATCCACCAGGAAGATCGGATCGACAACCATCGAGCGATTAGGATCATAGAGTTACACAAAGTATAGCATCAGACAGAGTTTTGAAATCGTGAGGCCAATCCTAGTCGTTGATCCTGGTAAGGACACACGATGCAATATTAGCATTTAGCTGACTCACAGAATGGAGAAGTCAAAGGGCAGAGCCATGAGGACTCACGAAACGCGAAGTCACGAAATGATATGGGTCATCTATTTTAGAAGGACATGTGGCACAGGATCAGCATGGGGAAAGTCGTTTCGAAAAATCTCAAGTGAGAAATGATGATGGCCCGAGGACCCGAAATATTGATATTCATCTAGGCCATCTGATCAAGGGGACACGTGGCGCCTGATCCAAGAGACTGTGATTTTGCGACTTGGAGGTTTGAGCATGGAGCACAATGTGAGTTTGCGAAATGCGAAATCGTGACACACCTAGGAGTTGGGCCCATGATCACAGCCCGCAGTCATATGGAAGTAGGGCCATGAAGAAATGGAAAGCGCCTGTTGAGCAACGGGGGGCTGAGATTGTTCAAGGAAATTATCGTGGCCATCAAATTCAAAGTAGGTCCGACCGTCGATATGGATGGGCCATTTCACAAGTTCAAGTATCGGGATATTTGGAATCAAGTGGAGTGAAGATTCCCAAAATGCGAAATCCCAAAATTTCACAAAAAGAAGCCCCATGTCATGACCCGAGGTCACATGAAGCGATGGAGAGGAGCCACTCTAGAAGCCGAGGGCACCCATATTTTCACAGGGGAAGATATACATGGTCTCAAGGCATCAGGATTTACTTGAAGGAGTCGTGAACGTCTCCTGGATCATTCATGGGTGTCAGGCTCCATCCTGATCCCAATGAAAGTAGTTAATGAAAATGGGGGAGGTTGTTGAAACCTCATCTCACCCCATAAATGGAAAGTTGTTCATGGAGGTAGACTGTCAGCCAAAATTTCCCCTGCCAACAGATTCTCCTGTAAAGCCCATACTGATTTGAGATCGCATCTGACAGAAGAATGCAAATGTAGACTGACAGAAGAAGATGCAGATGCAAAGCTTTGATTGTAGTGGCTAGATCACATTCCTGGTGGTGGAAACTGTTATAAGTATAAATACTCAGTTTTGATATTTTGTTATGGTTGATGGTTGAGCTAAGCTCCCATATTATAAAGTTTTAATGAACCCTCTGGTTCTCTGGTTATGTGTTGCCATTTGAGAATTTTTGTTTAATGACAGACAACTTTCTTATCATCTCTTTTGCTTCTGATATTGAAGACTCGGGCATGGGTGATCCATTCGAGTTGTTGTGACTGTATTGTAATGTATGTTTGATTGCAATATTGTTATGACATTTTTAGTTTCCTGAAGTTTTGGGTTCAATAATATCTTGTATTCAAAGCTTTTCCTCCTTAGGTTGCTAGAAGACCCAATGTCCATAGCATACCTCTACATTTCCTCACCAGTTCTCCCCCCTACTCACCCTTTACTACAACTTACTGACTGAAGTTAAAGCAAGACCTCACTTTCTCATGCATTGCCTAGTTCGGATTTCAGAGTTAAAGCGATATTTTCTTGAGTCTGCGCCCATTTGACCTCCTTTAATTCATTCATTGTGACATACAAACTGATGGGTATTGGGCTTACCTCTACTACAATCCATAAGTGACTTCTAGTTCTAACATTTATGGCATCATTGTCAGGGACGAATTGAAGATTTTTTTTGGGATTCAACGACAAAGCTTACTAGTTCTTAAGGTGCATCAGAACTTAGAACATTGAAGATTGCAATTGTTCACATGGCGACTCCACTGTTACAACTTTGTGGTTTCATATGTGGCTTCCAAAGGCATACACATGAGGTTTTCTCCACAACTACCTTTAGGAACACCTGAAACCGACCCAGAGAAAATTATCAGAAAGTGGTCGACCCATCAGGAAGGAACTTATACTATTGAACTAGGTATTTCTAATGATTTTCACTATTCTCCTATAGCAACTCCAGTAGTTATCTCTCATTTTCCTATTACACCATCTGTTGGAGCTTCTAGAAGTTTAAAGTTTGGGATTTTTCCTGTTGATTTCCCCTCTCCCAGTTTCACTACTCGTTCTCCTATCATAGTTGTTTCTTTTACAGGGAGGGAAACCTCTGTTCCCTCGAGCTCTGAGGCATTTTCTCTAGATCCTCAGTTGTTTCCCTTTGTTCCCATAATCATACTTCCAATCTCCCCTGCCTTAACTACTTATCCTCTTATTCACACTCCAATGGTAGGAGAAAATCCCCCCAGAACCAAAATGGAAGCTATAATAGTTGCTAGGTATCCCCCTCTTATTTTTCCTCAGCCTCTAAATTCCCTCCCAGCGGATGGATACCTTAAGTAGTTACCTAAGTTCATGGGTGAGGGAGACATAAATGCAGAAGCAGATCTTGAATCCTTTTATATTTTTACAGATAATCATGTCATAGAGAATGAAGATGTATGGATGAGGATCTTTGTTCATAGCCTCGATGGTGAAGCTAGGAAGTTGTTCAGGGCCTTTCCCCCTGGATCTATTGGTAGAATTGAATACCTATATGAAGTATTCTTAAAGTATATGGCAGACAAGAAGGATCGTGTGTACTATATTACAGAGTTTGGAGCTCTGAAGAAAGAGGAGGGAGAATATGTGTATGATTTCTCCAAGAGGTTTACTAAAATGTATAATAAAATTCCCATTGAAGTCAAGCCTATAGAAACCTCTACAAATATTACTTATGCTAGTGATTTTGATCATGAATTTTGTCTCTTGCTAAGAGAAAGAAGAGCTACTTCATTGGATCTTATGCAATATGCATCCCTTGAAGTAGAATCTAATATATTTGCAGTTGATAAACTTAGGAGCAAAACTGACAAAGACAGAAGAAGAGGGAGGTCTAAAGTCTCAACCTCTGGTTCCTCTACTATCCATCCTCAAGTTGATGAACTTACTAAATTGGTAAAATCTATGTCTGTTGATATGGAGAAGTTGAAGCTTGAAGGAAGACAGAACTATAGAAATCCACAAAATGTTGATAACAGATGTAACTTTAGGAGACCTAACAATGCTCCTCAAATTATTCCAAGAGAGCGTAGAAACAGAGATATAAATGATCAGAACATCCAGGCCCTTCTCCAGAATAATCTTGTTACAGATGATGAAGGTGAGGATGAGGGATTTGATCCTTAAATCCATTGTCTGCCTCCTTTCCTCATTTGACTCAATCTGCATATGAGGAATCTCTCATGGACAACCATCTTAATGAGTTGAGTAAGGGAGACAAGGAGAGTAGTAGCCCAAACAGATATAATCTAAGGTCCAAGAAGAAAGAAAAAAAGCCCGATGTTCCTTACCAGCCTACCAAAGTAGAGAAGCCTGCTAAAGATATAGCATACATCAACAAAGGTAAGAATGCACAAGAACCCTCTCCAGTAATTAAAGTTCATGTTCCATAAGTGAAGTATATTCTGAAGCCCTCTCCCCTTTTCAATTTTGACCATGAAATCCAAAAACTTAGAGTCCATGTACCCCTTTCGGAACTGGTCAAGCATGAATATTTCAAAAGGAGCCTCTCTAAACTATTGCATTCTAAACCTACGTCTCATCCCACAGACTCAGTCAATTTGCAAGATGAAAAGCCAGTTGTCATATTAGGACCTTTGGTAGAAGATATATATGATTCCCCCCCTCCCTTATACACTTCATTCAACATATGTGATAAGGTGTTGCATAAATGCTTAATGGATTCAAGAGCATCCCATAATCTTATGCCTAACATTGTCATGGAAGAACTCGGGTTGGAAGTCACAAAAACCTACCATGACCTGTATTATTTTGATTCCAGGAAGGTGAAGTGCCTTGGGGTTATTAAAGACCTGGTTGTGTCCCTGTTCTAGCTGTCGATGAAGAGCGTGGTCATGGATATCGTAGTGGTTGATCTTCCCCCTAAGTTCGGAATGCTCCTATATAGATCTTGGATAAAGAGACTAGGGGGGGACCTTGCAGATGGACCTTTCATACGCCACCATTCCTGTGTTCGAGGTTGAAGAAAGGAGACTTTACAGGGAATCTCAGTTGGTGTACATTATTAGTGATGAAGAAAACCCCATGAACCATCCTATTGTTTCTCTTGACATGGATTTGGGAGCTAGTTTGTTGCAACTCACTGACGCTCCTGAACCCCCTCTTGAAATCAGAAAGAAATCCCTTACTCTCTGTGAAGTTTCTCCTCCGATTACCTCTTTTTGGAAGATGTTCTTCGATGGAGCCTCTTCTAGAGAAGGTGTTGGTGCTGGAGTAGTCCTTGTTTCACCTGTTCAGGAAATTGTATCTCTGTCCTACAAGTTAGAATTTGAAACTACCAATAATGTGGAAAAATATGAAGCTCTTGTTTTGGGTTTAAGGGCTGCAAAGGACATGGGATTTGAAGAGATATTAGTATTTGGGGATGTTGAGTTAATTGTCCATCAAGTCAAAAATCTCTACCAAGATAAGCACCCTAGGCTAAGAAGTTATATAAATGAAGTATGGGACTTTGTTGACAATGTTTTCCTAGATTTCAACATTTCATTTATTCCAAGAGAAGAAAATAGCATGGTTGATTCTCTGGCTATTTCAGCAAGCAATTTCAGAGTCCCTTTGCCACCAAAGCTCAGGTATGACGTAGAATTAAACTAAAGACCCTCTATACCTGATAATGTCAAGCATTGGAAAGTATTTGAGGATGATCTTGAGATCAAAAGATTCCTTGAGACTATTGATGAGTTTTCTTCACTTCATATTGATCAAGATCAGGATTTCGAAAGTAATCCTCATGTTGATGTTTTCCTAAACAAAATCGCTAATCCCCATATTGTTCAGTCGCCTAGAAATCACATTCCGAAGAGAATAGTTCCTTTGGAAAGATTATTTGACAAAAATGATATGGCAGTGAAAGTTAAAGGATTGGCTAATGATGTTGATGTATCTGAATGCAACATTGGTACAAAGAAAGATCCCAAATTTTTCAATATGTCAAGCAGCCTGTCAAAGAAACAAAGGACCGAGTATGTTGAGTTGTTAAGAGATTTTACTGATGTGTTTTCCTGGACCTATGAAGACCTCAGAACATACAACATGAGTGTCATCAAGCATAAGATCCCATTGAAGGAAGAGGCCAAACCATTTAGGCAGAAATTAAGACAGATAAATCCTATGTTGGTGCCTATTATGGAGAAAGAGGTAAAGAATATGTTGGATGCCCAAATCATTGTCCCTTTGAGATATTTAGAGTGAATCCTCTGACTACAAATATTTCTTTGAAATTTTCCACACTTCCATCAGCTGCATGTTTGATCTTATAGATCCATTTGGAAGAAACCATTGATTTGTCTTTTAGCCTCGGCACAATGTCCCAAACATTGTTCTTTATAATAGACCTGTATTCCTCAAGCATGGCATCCTTCCATACTTTTAATTTATCTACTTCTTCAAATGAAGAAGGTTTGGCATCACTGATTCTTCTCATTAGGTCAACATAGCCTCCAAATCTATGAGGCCTCTTCCTTTCCCTAAAAGTTCCTTTGGGAGAAGCTATCATTTCTTCTTCCTGCACTATTTCTTTAAGCCACCCTAGCTTTGTTTTGGCTGGAGATTCTTCAAGAGTTATTTCTAACACTTCATCAGGTTCTAGGGGCTCATTACTTGGCCCTTCACGAGGTTCCTCCCTCTGATCATATGACTCTTCATTTTCAGAAGAGGGTGAAACTAGTTGAACTGCTTTTGATTCCCGTTGAAGCTCTATGGATTTCTTAAATGTGGCTTCCTCATGTAAATTCACATCTCTTCTTACCTCTATTTGCCTCTGAACCGGTACATCAATCTTGTAAGCCTTGGAGTTATCATTGTATCCCACAAAAACCCCTTTCTTTCCTGAGGGTTCCATCTTTGTCCTATTTTCCTTAGGGAAATGAATATACACATGACATCCAAATATCCTTAGATGCCCTACTTCAAGTTTGATCCCTAAGAAGACCTCTTTAGGAGTATTTTCCTTCAAGGTAACATGTGGACACTTGTTCTAAATATACATGGTAGTGGAGTTAGCTTCTGCCCATAAATAATTTGGCAGATCCTGGTCAAACATCATTACTTTCATTGCCTCACGAATTGTCATGTTTTTCCTCTCAGCAACTCCATTTTACTGAGGGTTATATGGCACGGTCAACTGTCTCTTCATTCCTACTGACTTGCAGAAATCCTCAAATTGGAGAGATTCAAAC
Source organism: Picea engelmannii (assembly GCA_009831015.1). Lineage (NCBI taxonomy): Eukaryota > Viridiplantae > Streptophyta > Pinopsida > Pinales > Pinaceae > Picea > Picea engelmannii. Next base: position 310,021 of record ML797239.1, on the reverse strand, counting down.
TCTCCTCCATTGTCTGTTCTAAGGATTCTAATTTGTTTCCCTGTCTGCTTTTCAATAAAGGCTTTATACTATTTGAATTTATCAAATGTGTCACTTTTAGCTTTAAGGAAATACATCCAACATTTTCTTGAGTAATCATCAATAAAAATGACATAATACAAACAACCACTGAGTGAGGGAGATGACATGGGACCACATGCATCAGATTGAACCAAATCTAATATGCCTTGAGCTCTGTTTTTCACTACTAGGAAATGCCTTCTTTATATTTTTACCTAGCATGCATCCCTTACAAATTTCATTTTTACTAAGATTAATAGAGGGCATGCCACATACAATGTTTTGTATATCTGGATTATATTTGTAATGAATATGTCCAATTCTTATGTGCCACAACGCGTTGGAGCTAGTCACATCATGAGCCAATGCCTAAACTGACTGTCCTGACATGACGTACAGTCCTCCACTGTGAGTTCCAATGGGTTATGTTGTACTTAAGTGGCTACCTTTAGCCCATAGTAGTGCCTTCTTGTCCTTGAATATCACCCAATATCCCTTGTCCTCAAGGGTTGCAACTAATAGTAGACTGATAATACTTCATCAATATGAAGTCTAGCCCCAAATTCCAATCTGAAGGAGATAGAGCCTACTCCCTCTATCTTGTAACATTTGTCATCCCCAAGCTCAACATGCTCTGTAAAAGATTTTGTCTTGAAATCTGATAGGATATCCTTGTACCATCTAATGTGTTTTGATGAGCCACTGTCTACTAACCAAGTTTTCGGCCCCATGAAAACTGAATTGAATAAGGAAGAAACCAAGTAATATTATTTTCTATGTTATTTCTCATTAGAAGGACTTTTCTGTTTTCTTTTGGATTCATCATCCTCAGCAGTTGAGGCATGATGTTTCCCTTTGCTTGGACATTTCTTTCTAAACCAACAATCTTTAGCAAAATGACCCAAATTATTACAACTAAAGAATTTAATCTTAGATGTATCAATATTATTGCCTTCGAATGTACCTTTGGTGTTTGTCTTCCTTTGAGATCCTTTATGGAAAGTGTCTTTCTTCTTTCCCTTGAATCTTGATGGTAAAGCTAAGTGTTCTTCTTTCATGTGGTCACTTCTGGTAGCTATGAGACTCTCCTCCTGGAGGCAATCATGTCATAACCTCTCAAATGTGGGTTGAATCTCTCTCCCACTTACACTAGATAAGAAGGTCTCCCATGAAGAAGGAAGACCGTCAAAAATGGCATGCACTAAATCATCATCATCCACTGTCACCCCTATGACCAAAAGATAATCTCTGATATGGGCTATCCTGGAACAGAAATATGCCACCGATTCACCTTTCTCTATCTTCAAATACTTAATCTTGTTCTTAAGTGTCCTCTTCTGACTTGGAGCTTGTTTCTCATAAAAACTCACCAAGTTATCCATACAGTCCTTGGTAGTCATTAACGAAGTCATTGCAGGCATTATACTGTCTTTGACTGAGTCAAAGATTATTCTCTTGGCCTTTGCTTGACTCTTCCTGAAGGTCACACTTCCTGCATTATTCAGGGGTTCCTCCACCACTATGGTCACATACTACTCAAGATAATGCTCCTTCAATATATTTGTTATCTGGAGCTTCCACACATTGAAGTTGGAAGCTCCTTCAAGCCTATCCTTGACCCTGACTGAAATGGAGGATTCCATGGACTTCACACTGGAAACTTAATCAAGCTAACTTAGGTCTATGTGTACCTTCTATTGCACTTCAACATGTTTAACACACCCTAAGATCCGATAAGATGTTAAATTATGAGCTTGATTTCTTATGCGGATTAATTCTTTTATTTTATTCAACACTTTGATTCCAGCTTAATACAATTCAACAATACCAAATCATAACCGAATAGCAATAACTATGTATATAAGTAAGCATAAACATCAACAACACATATACCTTGGGGAAACCCTGTACAGGGAGAAAAACTTCAGCAAACGATATTCCTTTATTGCATTAATAATGTAAGATCACTTACAAATATCCACCATGAATTTTCTTCTCTTAAAGAGCTTACCAAGATGACTCTGATCTAACAAAGACCTAAGATATCTTGCTGAAATACACCTCTGATATGTTTCCTCTATTGTTGATATACAACACCGATATGCTTCTTTGGTATGATGCATATTTATCACTGATATGTACCGCTATTGCTTCACCCTTAACCTGCATATCAAAACTGTGTTGAAGAGAGGGGTCGACCTCTTCTTATATAGGCTAAAGGGGAGAAGAGGAGAGGCTCGAAATAGTAACTTGTTTGCATGCTTTAATCATAACTCAGCTTCATACTTTAGTTCAAACTTAGAACTAGACTTGAGACTAGTATACTTTAGTTCGAAAATAGAACTAGACTTGAGACTTCAGTTACAACTCAGCATTACACTTTAGTTCAAAAATAGAACTAGACTTGAGACTTCAGTTACAACTCAGCATTAAAATTTAGTTCAAAAATAGAACTAGACTTGAGACTTCAGTTACAACTCACCCTTGACTTTGCATGCATTCATACTAACTTAGCATGCACATGACATGCATGCATGCAACATGCAACTAGTCATGCATGCAACATGCATGCAGTGCATGTCATGCATGCAATATGCAACATGCAATTGGACATGCATGCAGTGCATGTCATGCATGCAGTGCATGTCATGCATGCAACATGCGACAACTTGAGAACAAATTCTTTGACTAAGACATGAAACTTTGACTTCTACAACTTGACTCTTTACAAGGCAATTGGAAATTCTCTTCATGGTGGATAATTTTACATGTGCCAACGCACTAGATCAATACATTTATATCATTTGCAATATTAGGAATATCGTTTGTTTCTAGATCATAGGAATTTTATATTCAACCTAAATTTTTCTAGATGCCTTGAATTTTGCTCATGGCTCACAAGGCTTGACTATGCTCAAAGAGGTTGTACACTCCCCCTAACTTTTGCACTAGTCTGCCTATGCTCATAGAGGTTGTACGTGTCCCCTAACTTTTGCACTAGATTATCTATGCTCATAGATGTTGTACATTCCCCCTGACTTTTTCATTAGACTCACATAGAATATCGTTCATCCTGACTTTTGGTTTGACTCACAGAGGTTGTACATTCCCCCTGGATTTTTTCAATACCTCACAACACTATTTGATTCTCCAAATCTCCCTAGATAGCCTCAGGGTGACCCATATGGCCTCTCATTGGAGAATGACTGTCGATGCTGCCAAATTTAACAACAACTTTGAGAGTGTTTTCAGAGGAGGAGGCAATAATGAGAGCGGAATAGCTCGAACTAATTTACTCTCAGTCTAGCTTACTCTATGAGATCTTTCCAGATGCGCCATGGTCCATCCTCAATAGGACCAAACAAAAGTTTGGACCACATGGCGATGGTATAGTTGGTTCAGCACAAGGAAATTCCACTGATATGTTGTCAAATCAATTGCAACAATTATCGATACAATAGACAGCGGCCAGCCAGACCTCTGGTTCAGCTGTTCCCCCTACCCAAATGTCGGACGTACATAGTGTGCAGTCAATGAAACTAAAATCCAACCAGTAGCCTGAAGGAAATAAAAAGGGTAAAGGGGATAAGAATCCTAATAACAATGCTGGCGAGGGAAACACAGAGAAGAGAAAGTCAAAGTGTCTATGTAACCTTTGCATGGAAGACCATCCGACTCACTTGTTCCCTCGACTTGCGGAGGCCAAGAAGCTATTGGCACAGCCACAGCTTATTGTGTTGACAAACCCATTTCCACATGGGCAAAACACGGCTCAAGCCTTATCATCTTCGAGCACGGAAGGGGGCAATGAGGGACCCTCGGTGTCTACTAGTAATACCTCAGTCGTGAATATTTATATGTTGAAATATGACACTCATATAGCGACCAGGACTCGAGATTACGGAATGTTGGAATATGCCAAAAAAGGTAAAGAAGCCACAAACCCACATGTTCCTCTCCAGATCGAGAAGACGTTGGGAGAAATAAGGACACACATCCTGAAAGGGGAATTCAAGAAAGCTTCTCATAATCTGAACGTGAGGGCTTCCCAGAACTACTCTGTGGTGGAAGACTTGGCACAAACCCCTTGTGCGATGTCCACTTTGGAGGTCCTCCAGAGATGCCCTTCACAGAGAAAGTATCTATTATCTGCATTGATCTTAGCAGAGACTTGTAACCCGGGAGCAATCATTCTCGATCCAACCAACTTGAAACCTCATATCCCTTACCACATTGCGTTTCAGATAGTAGTGGCTTACACCATGAAATATTTTACTTGGAATATTTTCCATACAATGGTTTATGAGGGCGCCTTGACTTGCATGATATCAATGGTGTGTTGGAAGGCCATTGGCCAACCCATTTTGTCTCCATCACCAACATTGCTTACTTCTTTCAACGGTCATTCGTTGAGACCACATGGAATCATTCCTTCTTTCCCCATGTAGTTAGGAGGGAAGACCGTGTGTGTCGAAGTTGAAGTGGTCGATGCAGATCTCGACTAAAACCTTTTGTTAGGAAGGAGTTGGACCTATTCAATGCATGCAGTGGTTGCCATAGTTCTTTGGTTCTTGTTGTTTACACACGATGGCCTAATCGTTACCATTGACCAGTTGTCCTTCTCTCATCTTGGCCCTTCATCATGGGCATCCACAGTCCCGATGATTGATAACTCTGAGCCCAGTACCGTCAATGTACGGGTTGGTTTGTGTCCATCATTAATGGGTACTTTATATTACCCGCCTCCTTCTGGCGATTTCAAGCTTATATCGGTTTCCCCTGACCAGCCTAGGGCTGAAATATTTCAAATGTCGTCATTCTACACAACTTAATTTCATGATCCATGGACTCTTCCTTCCCCATAGGCCTCGATGGAAGGGATAGATAATTTTGGCATGGCTATGCCCTTTTCCGCAATAGAAGTTGCATACAACATTGTCCAGCAAGATTTGACCGACCCTGATCTGACTCCTACACAGGAGTTAGATCCCGTTCTCGAGATTATTTGGGCTCAAGGTTCCCTTGTCACTACATATTCTTTAGACCTATTCTTTCCCTCATATGAGGAAATTCTTGAGGCATTGACTGGTCCAGATAGACCCTAGGATGATATCCATCACAGATCTTACTTCCTCCCAGAGTTAAGAAGAATAGAGGCATGTGAATTTGTTTTGACTATGACTAGAGATAGGTCTTGTCCTATCAATCCTCTAGCAACGCACGCAGTTTGCGCCGAGGATAATATGGTGAGTATCACTTAAACGATTCCAATAGATATCTCTAGTGATTGTGAAACAATGACTCTCTTCATTTTTAACCAGATAGTAGCAAGGATTGTCATCCCAAAGGTGATTGTCAATGACCATGGCAGTCACTTCCAGAAAAAAATGATGTCTGAGTTAACATCAAAGCTTGGTTTGAGGAAAGAACATTCATCACCCTACTACCCACAAGCGAATGGCCAGGTGGAAGTTGTGAATAAGTCCCTCAAAACTATTCTTCAATGAATGATCAATTATGTCAAGTCAAATTGGCATTTGATGTTGTACTCAGCATTATGGGCCTACCGAACGTCTGTAAATACTACCACCGGTTTCTCACCTTTTTAGCTCATATACAGGTTTGAAGCAGTCTTTCCTATTGAGTGTCAGATCCTATCTTTAAAGTTGGAAGTAGAGTTACTGCCAAACACTTCACCACTTGAGGAACGCCTTTTATATCTCTAGCAGCTCGATGAGAAATGATGTGATGCAACCTCAAATAATGAGGCTCACAAGAAATGAATCAAGTATCAGTATGATCGTTCCATTTGTCCTCATATTTTCACCGAAGTCGATCTTTTCCTGGTCTATGATCAAGACAAGGATCCCCTGGGGGCAGGCAAGTTCAAACCCTTGTGGTTCATACCTTTCATCGTGAAAGAGGTCTTAAAGAAGGGTGCTTACCATCTCATTGACTTTGAGGGAAATGACTTGGCAGAGCCTAGAAATGGGCTCTACCTCAAGAAGTATTACTCTTAGGTTGGTCACCAGGGTGACATCTTGTACATATGTATAGTTCTTATACAGTTTTTTGTCTTTTTTTTTATGGATGTGTCATTATATATGTCATGTTTTTCACTATGGTAGATGTCAAGTGAATCGAAGGTGTTCTTTGGGTTTGCAGACGGTGCTAGCCGACATACTTGGAGGCTTGTTTCCTCATCTTGGGTGATTTTCACATCTGAAGGCTAGTTGCTATCTTCCAGAGGTATCTATCTAGTTCATGTTAGCACTTGGTAAATTTCCTAGAGGTTGACAGTAGAAGAAATCTACTAAGGTAACTTTATCCAACTGCTTTTGAAGCTGGGATCTAGCCCTTCCAACTTCAGAGAGGGATCTCTCTATATGATTTATCTATGGTTCAAATTTTAAATATTAGGCTAGGTAAATAAGTAGGTCGGTTTTTGTTGTCGTAGTTTTGTCAAGTTGGTTGAGACAGTCTACACATCCATTGGGCTATGGGGACTGTGTTTTTAATAAAATATGAAATCTGAACCAGAAACACAAAGGAAAACTTTCACAAGGTGAGATAATATAATCACTGGATTATTTGGTAGCATAAATGATGAATATCAAAAAATACGAGAAAGATAATTTCAACAAAGAAGCAGTTAAGAATTTCTTTATTGAAAACACCAGAAGATAAAACACTAAAATATTTAGAGTCAGAAACAGGGTATACGAGATAAATCATGCAATGTTCGTTACTTATAAAGATTAGATTCAGAAAACAATATGATAACAAAGTGAGAATAACATTCAACTTAGAGAGAAAAACATCACCAGTGAATATCCGCAAGAATCCTGTAAAAGTGCCTCCTTTTTATTAATGGAAGATCTCTTCAAAAATATTACAGTTTGATAGCTTCAGGGTGTGAATATCAACAACCCCCAATACTTTGAAAGATGAAGTATTTATAACTCAAATTACAAACGATCATGTCATTAGTGATCAGGACGTGCTAAATCTATTTTTAGCCTAACTAACTTAACAAATTTCCTAAATCTAGGAACTGCTTGATGATGTGGTGTAACTGCATGCTGCTTTCTGGGTGGGTCATTGATGAAACCTCTGCACGACCTCATCTGACTGGACAAATGACTGGACTGGGACAGATCATCTGCTACTCGATTGGGTCACAGAGTTTCTCCCATCAAAGATGACTAGGCACGTTGACTTTGAGTAGCCTTCGATACACTTCGTCCATTTCTGTGTACTTGGTGAAGGTAGGTTTGGTAAGGAATATGTATCGAATCTCATGTTGGATATTGATGTCCCACTAAAGGGCATCTAGAAATTCCTTTCCATTGATGCTCCCTTGAATTCCTACAAACTTCGAACTGTCCTTAGCCACATCGGCCAATCTCTTCTTGTAGTCTGGGAGTGTCATCAATTTATCATTGATTACCTTCAGACCAAGAAGACCTTTCTTATGGAGAGCCTCAATCTTACTAAAGAATCTTTGTACACCTAGGTCCATGGCCTGAACCTTTTCTTCCAGCTAAAGCATTAATCCTCTCTTGGTCAAAACTCTTTTGACCTCAAGGATGGTCTTTGTTCTGTCTTCAATTTTCAGCTCTTCTAGCTCTTCCCTGGTCTTAGAATTTAGGAACTTAATGATCTCGTGCGCCTGTGTTGGCATCTCTCCCAATTCTGATCTGATCTTCTCGATGGCCTGTTTGCTTCTTTGCACCAGTTTATTCTTCTCAAACATTATCTGTATCATGGGCCATATCTCGTTCATGGACTTGGTGATGTTTGTCCATACACTTTCTTTAACCTCGGCCAAAGTGTTTCCTACCACTTTTTGCTTCTGGAGCTGCTGTAACTCCTGTTTGAGCTGATCTGTCACCTTATTTTCCTTGGAGAGGCTAGTCTAAAAGGAATATTTGAGTTCCTGAAGGTTATCAATCTCCTTTTTGAGCCTGCTAATCTCTCTTTCCTGTAGGTTCATCTTTTCCATAGACTTAGCCAGGTCAGTTGTCTTCTCTAGGGATGTCAATGGAGTCGCTGATGGGACTTTTGTCACTGATGTTGTGATTACTCCTGAAATTGGAATAGAACTCAATGGAATGACTTCCATTGGCTTCAGTTTCTCTTTCTCTTTTAATAGCTTCTCCATCTCAGCTTCCATTTCCTTAAGTTGTGCATTCTGCTCCATGAGCAGCTTGAGCATTTCGTCTTTCTCTCCTTCTTTCTCTGCTATCTCCTTCACCTGCGAATCCTCTGTGGGCGGGAGCTTCAACTGTTTCCTTAAGGAGGCTATGTCATCATTCTTCTTCTTAATCATCTCCTCAGTTTCTTTCACGTTCACAGGATTGTAACCGATCTTGAGGACCAGTTCCTCCAATGTCTTGATTATGTTGTCCTTGGCAAAGGACAATATCTTCTCTAACTTCAATTGTGTTTGAACATTGTTCAAGGACACTTGTATTTTGGACACAGTAGTGGAAGCATGCACCAGCGTGTAAAACACCATTTCCTCTATCTGCTTGTGCAGATCCATCTAATCGGTCGGATGCACGTCCTTCATATGGAATTCGAAGGTGGCCCTTTTGTAGTCAGTAATCACCTTTGGATATGGCACTTGTGCCTGGAGGAATGTCATATGCATTCTACCCTTCTTGGTGTCGAATGCCGATAGAAACCTATGTTGCGCAGTCGACTTTTGCTTCCAAAACTAGGCGCAAGTGCTGCTGGTCAAGGTCTAGTTCCTTTTCTTGATCACCTCATACTTTTCAAAGATACTCAGCTTCGGTCCCACCTTGCCTGGCTGGGTAGTCAATGGAGAGTCTGTAGATTTTTCCGGCACTGCTGAGGTTATGACCTTATGGAGGCTCGAGCCGAAGGGTGGCCTATCAACCTTGGTCACTGTTGTAGACGGGGCTTCTTTTTCTCCGGTCGGGCCAGGAACTGACGCAATCTTAGGCCTCTTAGTATGCAGCTGGAATTCTTCTAATGATACCTCCGTGACAGGTGGAGATAAATCTATCCTAGGCCTTTTCTCTTTCGGGACCTGTGGCGTGGTCATTTGTGATACAGTGGCTGGGGGATCCTGTTGTTCTACTTCAACCAATGTGTTAGGCTCCCATACTGTCTGATTTGCAAATTTTTCAACTTTAGGCCTAGCTTCATGAACATATGGGATGTTCTTTTTTTTTACTCTCATCTCGGAGATGATCCCACATGGATCGTTATGCCATGGGAAGCTCATAAAGAACTTCATTTCCCTCATCATCCTATCTGCTTCTTCCCCAGCGCCATGATTGTTGCAGATGAAGGAGCCAATCTGCCCCTTGATTCTAAGCTCTTGCTTTTTCTTTAGTGACACAAAATGGATATCATCG
>ML797239.1:287780-300472 GCA_009831015.1 Picea engelmannii | reverse complement strand
ACACATCCATTGGGCTATGGGGTCTGTGTTTTTAATAAAATATGAAATCCGAAACAGAAACGCAAAGGAAAACTTTCACGGGGAGAGATAATATAATCACTGGATTATTTGGTAGCATAAATGATGAATAGCAGAAAAGACGAGAAAGATAATTTCAACAAAGAAGCAGTTAAGAATTTCTTTATTGAAAACACCAAAAGATAAAACACTAAAATATTTAGAGTCAGAAACAGGGTATACGAGATAAATCCTGCAACGTTCGTTACTTCTAAAGATTAGATTCAGAAAACAATATGATAACAAAGTGTGAATAACATTCAACTTAGAGAGAAAAACATCACCAGTGAATATACGCAAGAATCCTGTAAAAGTGCCTCCTTTTTATTAACAGAAGATCTCTTCAAAAATATTACAGTCTGATAGCTTCAGGGTGTGAAGATAAACAACCCCCAATACTTCGAAAGATGAAGTATTTATAACTCAAATTACAAACGATCATGTCATTAATGATCAGGACGTGCTAAATCTATTTTTAGCCTAACTAACTTAACAAATTTCCTAAATCTAGGAACTGCTTGATGATGTGGTGGCTGCTTTCTGGGTGGGCCGTTGATGAAGCCTCTGCATGACCTCATATGAATGGACAAATGACTGGACTGGAACAAATCATCTACTACTTAATCAGGTCACAGAGTTCCTCCCATCGAAGATGACTGGGCATGTTGACTTTGAGTAGCCTTAGATACACTTCATCCATTTCTGTGTACTTGGCGAAGGTAGGTTTGGTAAGGAAGATGTCTCGAATCTCATGTTGGATACTAATGTCCCACTGAAGGGCATCTAGAAATGCCTTGCCAGTGATTCTCCCTTGAATTCCTGCAAACTTTGAACTATCCTTAGCCACATCGGCCAATCTCTTCTTGTAGTTTGGGAGTGTCATCAATTTATCATTGATTACCTTCAGACCAGGAAGACCTTTCTTCTGCAGAGCCTCAATCTTACTAAAGAATCTTTGTACCCATAGGTCCATGGCCTGAACCTTTTCTTCCAGCTGAAGCATTAATCCTCTCTTGGTCAAAACTCTTTTGACCTCAAGGATGGTCTCTATTCTGTCTTCAATTTTCAGCTCTTCCAGCTCTTCCCTAGTCTTAGAATTTAGGAACTTGATGATCTCGTTCGCCTGTGTTGGAATCTCTCCCAATTCTAATCTCATCTTCTCGATGGCCTGTTTTCTTCTCTACACTAGTTCATTCTGCTCAAACATTATCTGTATCATGGGCCATATCTCATTCATGGACTTGGTGATGTCTGTCTATACACTTTCTTTAACCTCAGCCAAAGTTTTTCCTGCCATTGTTTGCTTCTGGAGCTGCTGTAACTCCTGTTTGAGCTGATCTGTCACCTGCTTTTCCTTGGAGAGGCTGGTCTGAAAGGAAGATTTGAGTTCTTGAAGGTTCTCAATCTCCTTTTTGAGCCTGCTGATCTCTATTTCCTGTAGGTTCATCTTTTCCATAGACTTAGCCAGGTCGGTTGCCCTCTCCAGGGATGTCAATGGAGTCGTTGATGGGACTTCTGTCACTGATGCTCTGCTTACTCCTGAAATTGGAATAGCACTCAATGGAATGACTTCCATTGGCTTCAGTTGCTCTTTCTATTTTAATAGCTTCTCCATCTCAGCTTCCATTTCCTTAAGCTGTGCATTCTGCTCCATGAGCAACTTGAGCATTTCGTCTTTCTCTCCTTCTTTCTCTGCTATCTCCTTTTCCTACGAATCCTCTGTGGGTGGGAGCTTCAATTGTTTCCTTAAGGAGGCTATGTCAGCATTCTTCTTCTTAATCATCTCCTTAGTTGCTTTCATGTTCGCAGGATAGTAACCGATCTTGAGGACCAGTTCCTCCAATGTCTTGATTTTGTTGTCCTTGGCAAAGGACGATATCTTCTCTAACTTCAATTGTGTTTGAACATTGTTCAAGGACACTTGCAGTTTGGACGCAGTAGTGGAACCATGCGCCAGCGTGTAAAAGACCATTTCCCCTGTCTGCTTGTGCAGATCCATCTGATCGGTCGGATGCACATCCTTCATCTGGAATTAGAAGGTGGCCCTTTTATAGTCAATAATCACCTTTGGATCTGGCACCTGTGCCTAGAGGAATGCCATATGCATTCTGCCCTTCTCGGTGTCGAATTTCGATAGCAACCTATGTTTCACATTCGATGTCTGCTTCCAGAACTAGGTGTAAGTGTTGTTGGTCAGGGTTTGGTTCCTTTTCTTGATCAACTCATACTTTTCGAAGATACTCATCTTTGGTCCCACCTTGCCTGGCTGGGTGGTCAATGGAGAGTCTGTAGATTTTTTCGGCACTGATGAGGTTATGACCTTATGGAGGCTCGAACCGAAGGGTGGCCTATCAACCTTGGTCACTGTTGTAGACGGGGCTTCTTTTTCTCCGGTCGAGCCAGGAACTAACGTAGTCTTAGGCCTCTTAGTATGCAACTGGAATTCTTCTGACGATACCTCCGTGACAGGCGGAGATAAATCTAGCCTAGGCATTTTCTCTTTCAGGACCTGTGGCGTGGTCATTTGTGATACAGTGGTCGGGGGATCATGTTGTTCTACTTCGACCAATGTGTTAGGCTCCCATACTGTCTGATTTGCAAATTTTTCAACTTCAGGCCTAGCTTCATGAACATATGGGATGTTCTTGTTTTTTACTCTCATCTCGGAGATGATCCCACATGGATCGTAATGCCATGGGAAGCTCATGAAGAACTTCATTTCCCTCAGCATTCTATATGCTTCTTCCCCATCGCCACGATTGTTGTAGATGAAGGAGCCAATCTGCCCCTTGATTCTAAGTTGTTGCTTTTTCTTTAGTGACACAAAATGGACATCATCAAAATTTATTATCTGCCTGATATATTCCAAAGCAAAAATTCTGACAGGCAAATACTTGGGCAGCTTATATGGTGCCAACTTGCACCCATATACTCTGATCTCGGTGTAATCTTGATATAAATACCAATCTCATGTCTTTGTGTTATCCGAGAGATGCAGGATCCTTTGAACTTCATCATTTATCCGAGGTTCGGGTCTGCCGCCTAGCATACTTACCACAGGGTGGAAGAATTGATCAATGAACTCCTTGAAACTGAACTCAGTTGAGTTGTTCCTTAGCAAGGAGGTCCATGCTGTCACTTCCTGGGGTCTACCATATCCATCCATCTTCTGCATGGAAAAAATGAATTTGTCTGCTTGGAAGAAGATGAACAGGTATGCCAGTATGGATGAGTATCGGAACATGCCTTCTGTGGAGAAATTCACGAATTGTTCGTGAATATTGTTTGTCAGGAATGTGCTGAATTCAAACTGGGTGGTGGGCATTTCATTAGTAGAGAAGATGGATAGAAAACCCAGAATGGGTTCATCTACCCACTGATCGGAATAGTATCCTAACAAATCACAAAGGGAAGAGATGATCTGGTTTCCTTTAGTCAAGAACATGGAAGAAGGATAAGGAGGATTTGTGGAGGGAAATTGAATGGATGGGGGGAGGAAAAGCTCGAATATTTGAGCCCTTTGAGGGAAGGTCATTTTCTGGTATAATTCTGTAAGAATTTCCAGTTTGAAGGGTGATGTAGAGTCGACTCGGGAGATTTGCATCATCTGGTCGATCTATTCGGGCGTGATGAGGAAAAGGAGCTCTCCGGACGAGGAGACGATGGCTCTTTTCTCGGGAATGTAGTGGGCTTGGCACTTGAGAGCGAATTCTGGAAAAGGGTGGATATGAGGGAAGAGGTAAAGTGGTAAGTTGGACTCCCAGAGTCCGATTTCATCACTCTGGTCTAGGAAGACTTCCTTGAGCCATGACTGAAGGTCTGAAAAATCAAAATCGCACTTTGTATCTGCTATTAAGCGGTCTTTGTCGACCAGTGGGATCCTTTCAAGGTTGACAGGAGGTGGGAGAAACGGATTCTCCTCTCCTTTTACTTGTTTGGACTTTGGCGCCATTACTGCAACAGTACCTGCAAGAAAAACAACGTTAGCGGGGTGGTTGTTGGTGCGGGGCAACTGATTGTAATGGAGGAGAAAATGGGGTAAATCTCTCTGGTGCGATGAGTGAGTAAATGGTGAAAATAGGAAGGAAAGGGTATTTTTTAGTAAATGGGTGTCCGTTGGGCGCGGGAGACAGGTCAGCTGGCTAACGGATATGTCATCCAGTAATAAATGGCCAACGGATCACTTAGAGTGTGAGATGGCAGGTGACGGTGACTAAGGGATACGGATGAGTGACGTGGAGGCTATCGATTGGGGTAAAGGTCATAGTGAGGGGGCTTGCCATGAACGACTGGGAGGGAAGAACTGACAACAGTTATGGGACGTGACTATTTCAGGAAAGATGAATGGTGATGTCCAGAGGTGACGACGGTATGCCATACAGTAGGAGATGATGGGACTCGGGGCCATTAGATCGTTGCCACGTATAGACAGGGGCCCACCAGAGGAAAGGTTCCATTCCATACCCCCCCCCTCAGTTAAAAGCAGATCATCCGGGGGGGTCTGAAATACATCTAGGTTTGTTGATCTACGTGCCTGCTTCTAAGCCGCAAATCTATGTGCGTTGTTTATGACACATTCCGAACCTCCCCCCCTCCACTAAAGGCAGAATGGACGGGGGGGTCCGGAATCCAATACCAATCGTAGATTTGTGCACTTGATCCTGGGCCGTCCAGATGCACACGGGTCTTATCATCGATTCCGGACCCCCCCCAAGTTAAAAGCAGAACGGTCGGGGGGGTCCAGAATGATCTGTCCACCGTAGATCTGGGCGTGATTATCTGGACCGTTGATATTTGAACGGAGTATAAGTGAGGGCGCGGAAAATACATGCACCGAGGAAACTTAGGATAAGTGTTTTTTCACAGGTTTTCTCCAAGGCTCTTCATGTCAACACCAACAAGGGGTTAGTCAAATGACCTTTTAAGTATCTGAAATATGGTGCAACACTTACATCAAACTGGTTCTTATTGAAATGAAGCAACAAAGCAACTAGCCTATATTCTAACCTAGCTTCCTATGACAATTAACCCAGATTAGACTATTGGGTTAAGAATTTACTCTACCCTGGGGCTATCTGACCACGATTAGACAATCTGGCCAGATTTATTCACTAATCTAACCTAGACACTTTGGCTAGGATTAAATTGTTTAGCCAAATTCATTCACTACGTTATCAACATCAATTTAAAAAGAACTTGGCCATGCTTGAAAGGTATGGACCAAGTTACTATTATTGCATGGGGCTTTTATTGAATTCTTTTATGCCCTCTTTTCTTTTCTTTTTCTTTTTCCTTTTCTTTCTTTTCTTTTTCTTTTCTTTTCTTTTCTTTTTCTTTTCTTTTCTTTTCTTTTTCCTTTTTATTTTTCAAATTATTTGCAGAATGAAAAATCATTTGTCAACAAAAAACACTAGAGACAGATAATATACCAGTCACCAGTTGATCCTATAACTTATAGGGTGATAACAGGTCACACCACAAACAATGTCGTCAAGTACAGTGCAATGCTAGAGTTGCTTCGTGACGCTTTTCTGTATGGAACCTCTCACCTTCGGTTCTACTTATATGCTCAGTTGGTTTTGTCTCAGTTAAATGGAGTTTACCATGTTTATGATCCTACTTTACATCGATGTTTCCTTAGGGTACGTCTCTTAGAACGTTACTTTGATTACATTACGTATACCCATGTTCCTATGATATTAAATCAAATGATAGATACTCTATCTAATCAAGTATTACATTGGCATGTTGCACAAACATACACATGTACATACATTTGTGAAAAATGTGATCCATAAGACATAAATATATAAATATATGTGTGTGTGTGTGTGTGTGTGCGTGTGTGTGTCAAAAACTGTTAGAATACATAGGTGGGTACGAACGACTCAAAAATAAGATCTGGTATACATCACGGGGCTTATTCCCTAAAAAATATACAAAAAGTTCTCTCGTCACATAATAATCCATCCTATCTAAGCTCGGGTCCTATTGGCCCTGTCATGGTGAACGATGGCATTGGTTAAACACCGAAAAATTTGGACCGAATTCCATGGCACCCCCACTACATGAGGCTGCATAGAAGGCGGGATATCCTCGATCTCGACCATAGGAACTATGCGAGTGAGTGAGGTGAGGTTCCACTCCACCCATCTCAAAACTCTCTCAGCCTCTTTGGTTGGCGTTCCCCCTATGGTTGTTGTTCCACTGGTTGTTGTTGGTCCCGCCTCTGGTCGAGGTAGTCGTCGAATCCTCATGAAGTCTTATGGGCACACTGGTCCCACATCTATACATAAAAAATACATAGATGTTAGTACTCTGATGCATATAAAAATGATATATAAAAGGAATTAAAAAATAAATAACTTTAAAAACATGTACCTAGCTCTCCTCGCTCCTCTTCGGGGGGTATGGGCATGTCCAGATCTCTGGAGAAGTTGATTCTAGCATATGGGTAGTCCTCTATCATTGGAATCTGTCGTGCCCACCAGTCGAAGAATTGGTTGTTGAAGGCCTTTATGGTCCTTCCTCCCCACTGTAGTGGCAGTAGTGATTCCCATATACATACTGCTAGGAAGGAGGCCACATGCCCCCATATAGTCTCTTTAGGACTCAGACTGGGCACCCTCTTGAAGAAGAATGAGCATAGGATGGTGCCAAACCCGAAGTTCTTGTTTCTACACTCTCGACACTTTGTCAGTTGCCTCTTCATGCATGTGAGCATGGTCGTACTCCAGTCATAGATATGTGCCTCCTGGCACTGAATTGCATAATGCATGTGTGTCAGGGAAGCTTGGTGAAGCGACGCAGATCCAATGATCCATCCAATGAGTAACAAGATCACCCTCAGTGTGAAACTGGTGACCTTGTGAATGGGAACTTCAGAACCTACCTTCTTAGTGTTAGCCTCATAGTACATCTTGATGTAATTATTGATGTTGAAAGGCCCAGGGGGGAAAGTGTGTAGATTGACTAGTTCCCCTCTCCTCGAGAGGCCAGTCAAGAAGTATATGTCCTCATTCGTTGGATTCAACGATTTCCCCTCTATCATAAAAGCCTCTACATATGGATCCCAATATTCTACCAAGGTGTTTAGTAACATAGGTTGTGCCCACATAAATGGACACCAGAAGAACTTCCATAGCCCACATTGCTTTAATGCGGCAATGGAAGCAGGGTCCTCATCAACCAAGATAACAATATCCTCATGTTCCCTCTCCCTCCAGTGGACATACATCTTGTTCCATGATCGTTCAAAGGGGATTTAGCTCTTTCATTTTTATTTTTTCCATGCTTTTGAGGGTGTACGCGAGTAGTTTTGGTCACAGTCACATATGTAAGAGGGAAGATTGTTTTCTTCCCTTGTACATACACAGGTTGAGCTTGGATAGCTCATGTACACGTAGGGCCACCCTTTTTTAGGAAAGCACTCCCCCCCCCCGAAAACAAAAAATAATTCATAAAGGAAGAATGGTAATACAGGAGGAATGAGTTTGTACTTACTTGGTTCAAGCGGAAGTTCGTTTCGTCCTCTGAAGCTCCCAGAATCAACTTCTTTAGAAAAGGGGTATTTTTTACCTTTTGGTTAATTTTCGAATTGTAATGGTGAAAATGAGTTGTCAGCTTCTATTTATAGACTTTTTAGCCCTTTTTTCCACTCTTTTGACCCCCCCTTGTCGTTTTTTCTGGCTTGGTAATCATTTAATTTCATTCTTGAGTTTCTTATTATATGTTACGATACACTTTCCCTTTTGGTTTGGTAACTTTTTGGGAGATGGGTCACTTTTAAAGGTCCTTTGGTAAAAGTCATTTTTTCCAACTTTTTTCATATAAGTTAGGATTTCACCTCCACTTTATGGATCTCGTTGTCTTTTCTGGTTTTCCATAGGATCGATCCCACTGAAGTGAGACACAGAACCGTCATTTCTTCTTTAGAAGTGTCGTGATTAGGTGGTAGAGCCTACCTTTACATAGATGCCCTAGATAGATCCTTGTTGCATTTTGGCATCCATGCTATCTGTAATGACTATAGGCTTGGGAGTCCTTGTTATTCCTATCATGATTATGAGATTGAGCCTCATTCGTATGATGCACCGTCACTTTTATCCTCACCCTTGGGACTCCAAAAATGAGCACGCTTTGTTATCTTTCAAGCTCGCTTTGAAATCCAAAAGCAACATCCAATGAGACTACATTTATTCTTTTCAATCTTGTCTGGATTAACTGAGAAAAGTAACCTCTTGGAGTCTTATTTAAGCCCTTTTCAGACACTCTAAACATGAAAAGATTGTCTAGTGATCTTGTTTCCCTTAACACTCTCCAAAATCAAACTTGAAGGCACGTATGTATGGTCAATTGTACTAACAAAGGTATACTCTAGGAACTTCGGTTCGCTAGAAGAGTATTCTCAAGTATAATTTTAACCCTTTTTTGGGCCTGAGGGACTAAATTTATGAAAAAGGAACATTCTCCTTGGTTTTGGTTTATCACCTTTTTTGGGCCTTAGAGATTAATTACGAAAAGGGAACCCCCATGGAGTCCATAGTTAAGCTCTTTTTAGACTCCCTAAAATTGAAAAGATCGTTGAGTGACATTGCTCCTTCACACTCATTAAATTGGTACAGAATAACATCTACTGGCATGAATTTACCCCTTTTTCCAGCCTATGGATTATGGAGGAAAAAGGTACACCTCAGGAGATTCGTCTTGCCAAGAGAGTTCTCCTCAGTAAATTTTATACTTTTTCAGGTTGAGGAGACTAAATCCATAAAAAGGCAGTGAGTCCATAGTTAAGCTCTTTTTAGACTCCTTAAAATTGAAAAGATTGTCGAGTGATGTTGTCTTTTTCACACTCGCTAAAATGGTTTTGAATAGACGTCTTTTCGGTGCTAATTTACCCATTTTTCAAACCGAATAGACTATTTCCAAAAAAGGTATCCCTTGGAGTCTTCTTTTACGTTTTTTCAAACTCTCTAAATGTGAAAAAACTACCGAGCTTGGCTTCTCTAGGCTCATTAAAATTACATTGAAGGGGGTTTCATTATGTCTTGTTAATCGCATTTTCATCTCTGCATCTTTGCCCTAATGTCAGCTCCATTTTGATCTCAACTGAACCTTTGAAGCATGCCTTATATGCAAGCCTTGTAGAACTTTGCCTCTGCGACCTGACACCTTGACCCATGGAGGAATTTTCCCCGAGTGTTCTTTTCCTGCACATGTCTCCTTGCTCTAATCATTAGTGTGTTCCTTGCACCTAGAACTAGTATTCTTTCTTGCAACACTCGTTCCTCCTTTGTAATGTAGCATTCTTTTATTCTTTTTCAAGATCTTTAAAAAATTGAAAAAGGCAAAAAAATCAAAAAACCCAAAAAGAGGGGATGGGAAATATATATTCTTTTTTGGCAGCACAATGAGTCACCCTTGGAAAAAGCACATCCTTCTGTTTGTTCATCGAGCATTGGGATCTAATGTGACCTTAGCAAGTTTTTCTCGCTACATAGATTTGTGTCCTCCCTCGTTTGGTTACTCTTCCAAACACATGGAGAGTTTGTGTTGCCTCCTGCATCGTGAACTTATGTCAATGTCATGCTGCCTGAGTCTGATCATCTTTCATGGTTTTGTCCAAGGGAAGTTTCACCCAACCTGAGTCAGCCTTTCTGTAGTTTGTCTCTCAACCTCATGACCCAACCATCCTGAACTTCCAATCAAGTCCTTGTTCAAAATCAATGAAGTTATTTGCCTCATCATCGAGATCCTCTTGCATTTTCCCGACGAGCCATCGAAGACCTCTAGGTAGTGAATTCATACACTCACATTGTACTCCTAGCTGAGTTTTGAAGATCTTGAAGTTATTTCTCGAGTTATGAAGACCTCATCTCCAGCCATTGGGCGTTGTTGGCTTCTTGAAGATGGATACTATACTTGTATATCTTTGATTTTGAGATGTAAATTTGTTGTGTATTGCTCACAGATACACTTTATATAGTTATATGACATGGATCTGCAGTGTATTTGATTGTCAACCATGATTTATTTCATCCCGGGCATGGGTATGCTCGCCTAGAAGAGACAATTGTTATTTTACATATGGCACCTCTCGAACTTTGGTCCCGGGCTCACTCGTTTCGTACATTGGCGAAGATTTTGTAATTTATTTTGGCCATCAGATGCTCTTCTGACCTCACACATTAGGGGGCATTCGTTATAACCCTCAATTTATCTACACATGCATATCTGGCCTTTAGCCCTCTTACTTTCATTTTTGGCCAAGCCACTATTGATTTTCTCTTCTAAAAAACAAATTTTTTGAAGATGTACGTGCCCTGCACCATTACTGCCCATGTACATTTGCCTGTTGCACCATTACAACCTGCATACATATGCGTGATGCACCATTACATCCCGTGTATACTTGCAAAAGTTGCAAGGAATTCGTTGAGATTACGGGCTATTGGCTAGTTTCCCAACTAATCCACCGTTTATAGTTCGTCACCCAACTAAATAACCATCCTTTTTTCATATAAAACTAAGTGTTGGGGTCTCATTCCACATCTAGAGATAAGAATAGTGAAACTCTTCCCGTTTCACATCCCCTCCTTGCCCCATATTATTGCATCCCTTTTGTGAGAATTGCCTCAGCATTCCCCAATTACCCCTTCTTCCTCCATCAGAACCCATTCACTTCCCAATAAGAGATCATAAGGTTGAGAGGAGAAGCCATACAAAGGTGCATTTGGATCTTGGTGAAGAGGAGCCTGGACCAGGTTCGTGGAGCAGTAGTTGGCTTTGGTTGTAAAGGTATAATCATTGATTTATTAATAAAAGAATTACTTTTCCTGACCCAAATCATGGTGTATTGAATTCTTTTAATGGTTTATGTTTTGACATTCTAACATATAACCCTAATTTGTATATGAAATAGCATGCTTGTAGCTCTTTGTTTGTCTATATTTGAATGCAGGTCATCCTTGGGAGGAGGTTTGCAGTCAGCGAAGATTTCAAGTGCGAGGGGATCATCACCAGACACAGAGTATAGGTATAGTTACCCGATCCCTCTCATCTTTTCTTTTCTTGTATGAGTTTTGGGTATGTTTGGGGTAGTTTAGAGAATTATTTTACTTTTAGACGGATAATTGATCTACCTACATTATAAACCCTGGTGTATTCATAGGGGGGGTTTTCCGCTAGCACGAAGGCGTTGTATAAACTTCAAGTTAGTGTCACGTAGGAGATTCAATCGAGGGATCGAGCAGATGTGACATATTTACAATTGATTAAATAAGTGACACATTGAATATAAAAATCAATCAGGTGTAGGTTGAGAGGTATGAAGTGAAGTAGCGCACTAGCCAAATAGAGAAACGCATAGAATAAGTAGTCAAAACGATTCATGACAGTGCAGAAGAAGGAAATATACCAACGGAGGAAAATATAGAGAATATAGTGCAGATCATGGAGGCTTATAAGAGCCACATAACATATTTGATGGCACTCCTACATCCAAGCACTCCACCAGAGGTGAGAACGTAGAGGGAGGAGGAGGTGACGAGAAATAAGGAGAGTATTGTGCAGAGCATCCAGGAAATCACAGAACTATATGATAGGAGCACGTAATTATGGACTAATATCTAGGAGGATGAGAAATTGTAGGAGTTAGACAAGAAAGAAGAAGGATTAAACATCGCAGTGCAGGACTTGAAGCAAAAATAGAAGGCGATGAACACATCAAATAGGTTTAAGAGTGCACAGGAACTGAATAACTTGCAGGCAAAATTAAAGAGCATACAAGCAGAGAAGCAGTACAGGAAGGCTATATTGGAGCCATTGCAAGAAGGGGCAGAGAAAATGTTGAATGATATTGATGCAACCAAGGGACAGATTGGAAAAATTATCTTGGAGATTGAAGATTTTTTGAAGAAGCATATCACCGCGTATAATGTGGAGTCTATGGCATAGAAGAGCATACAAGTAAGGGCTCAAGCTGAAGATATTGTAGGAAAATTCCACGCACTCGAAAAGTCAGTGAAAGATGAAACCATTTCCAGAGTGGCTTGGGATGAGCCACTAGTGAGTGTTGGGGGGCTGTTAGTGTAGGCCATTTTGTGGAAATGTACAAAAATTAATGAAACAGTTGAGAAAGGGACCAGAAAAGGAGCGTGCATCGGAGAACAAGGAAAACCAGTGCGAGAAAGAAGGAAATTCAAAGGAAAAGAAGAAGGACGTGGATCAAATATGTGCATATGAAGTTCGAATGTGGACAAACCTAATCCACTTAGGGTTAGGATTTTGGTCATTTATGTAACAGGTTTTAACCCATTTTTGTAATATAAATATGTATTGTAAGATCTAAGGAGATCATATCATGTTATGCAAGGAAGACTTATTGCTTGAGTTTTCTAGTTGTAAAACCAGTTTTGGAGATGAGCCAATTTTTTAGAGATATGCATTGTAATCAAGGGTCATGTTGGATTACTGAGAGGGGGGGTGAATCATTAATAACGTAATTATAATCCTTTTTCTTCAAATGTTATATCAATGTAGAATTATTATCTAATAATGAGCAGTAATAAATAAACAATCACACACATGCACAGTACACCAGTGTTTTACGTGGAAACCCAAATCGGGAGAAAACC
>ML797239.1:186564-219554 GCA_009831015.1 Picea engelmannii | reverse complement strand
TGTTATCACTGAAATTTCGTCTGCACATGGCGACAAGAACTCCACATCATCAAAACAGCAATGAAGTCATTCATGGCACTGAATTAAGTTCACAGCATTCCAGAAGGGTCAAAAACTATACAAAGTAACCAAAAATTGAAGGGAACTTTACAGCAGCTTGGTGCGCGCACATATGCGCGGGACAAAAACGTGTTTCTGGCGCATGCGCGCCCCGACGCGCGCCTGTCAACACAAAAAGCCGTGCATTTGCTAATACGGCACATTAATTTCTTAATTCGACCTCTCGACCGCCAATGGACCGGCCCCCAAGATGATTTTACCTTCAGATCAGAGTCGGCTCTGCAAATTCGACGAATTAATGGCTTAAGTAAACCCTAAACAGGTCCGTGTTTACACCGGAAGTTGGTTACGTGACCGCCTGGAAAATGCTATAAATAGCCGTGGAGACTCATTGTTTTAG
This sequence comes from Picea engelmannii, assembly GCA_009831015.1. Taxonomy (NCBI): domain Eukaryota; kingdom Viridiplantae; phylum Streptophyta; class Pinopsida; order Pinales; family Pinaceae; genus Picea; species Picea engelmannii. The sequence goes on along the minus strand of ML797239.1, from coordinate 219,094 downwards.
CAGAGAATTCAAAGCAATGTTATGTTGTCCAGATGATTCATAGCTCAGTCTTTGACAAGCAATCCATCAGCGGCCTAACCCAGAGTTCTTTCATCACTCAGTTTAGTTCTATTCATTTTGTAAGGAAAGCATTGTGTTGAGGGCTCCGAAGGACCTTCCGCTGGAGGGAGAGGGAACCCCTATCTCTGTCTTCAGCGTGTGCTCTGGTTTCGCTAATAGATCAAGCCTTGAAACCATTGATGACTCCCTTGTCTCACGTTTGATGTTTTTGTTTATTTTCAAATTTATTTGCTTTCATTTGTTAGATAGATTGTATTCTGTTTTGTTTTCTATTTTCTGTTAACCCTTTTTGCTCCACAGCATCCTGTTCTGCCTTGACAAGCCCAACAGGGCATGCTAGTGCTCCCATTTTTGCTCACCCGGCGACGATTCGAGCACGAACAGTTATACTTGTGGAAATTTTGGACACAAGGCAATCAATTGTAGAATCAATGAAAGGAATAACTATGCAAGCTACATGAATGGTGAAAATAGTAGATATAGAAATGTTCGTAGACCTGTCAATAGAAATTATAATCCATTTGACCCATTAATGGATAAAAATATTGTATGTTACAAGTGCAATAATCTTGGTCACAAAGCACAATATTGCAGAGAGATGAAGGAAGATAATCGTATGTCAAATGTTTGCATACCAACTACAACATGGAAAAGGAAAGAAATTCCAAAAAATTAAAATTGTCGAATAGCATTGGTCGCTAAAGAATGAAGAGAAGAAGATGAATGGTTCATAGATAGTGGGTGCTCATCTCATATGACCGGAGATCAAAGCAAATTTGTCAGCTTGAAGAAAAGAGGTGGAAATGTTTCATTTGGAGATGACTCATCTACCAAAATACTTGGAAAATGAACTGTAAATATTGGAAGTGAAAATGTAAAAGAAGGAAAAGTCATATTGGTTGAATATCTGAAGCAAAATCTCCTCAGTGTCAGCAAAATATGTGATCAAGGATACACTCTTACGTTTGACTCCCGAAAATGTAAAATCAGAGAAAATAACTCAGGAAGATTGGTTGCAACTGCAACAAGAAGACCGAATAACATATACATCCTAGACATGAAGAAGAGAGAGAATACAGAAGCCACACAAAATGATTCCAAGGAAGAAAAAGTCCCAAAGACCAAAAATAAGGATGAAGTATTATTGAGTGCCACATGTTCAGGGGGAGCAGCCCCAAAGAGGAAGGTTACCTTTTGTCATTAAACTCAGGGGGAGAAGCCATAACCTTTTCCATTGATGTCAAAGGGGGAGAGAAATTGGGATCATGATGATAGGGGGAGCATGAGTGTTTCCATCAATGACAAATGGGGATATTGTTTGAAGATTGGTTGTTGTCATTGATGTCAACCTCAGTCATGGGTTTTGGACCGCAAGATTGATGAAGGTATTTGGACATGAAGGAAAAATCACATGTAGATAATCAACCCATGGATGGATAGTATGCATCATGTTGTTTCCGGTGGTATGTGGCACGTCACGTGGATCCTCGTGATTGAGGAGAAATGAATTTTTGAATATGACAAAGTGAATTGTACATGTAGGCCCTAAAGATAATTACAGAAAATAATTACAAAATAAGAAAGTGTCAGGTTGGCCCTAATGTTAAAAGGAAGTGACATAAATGGTATAAATAAACAGCATTATACATTCATTTGATACAAGTCAAATTTCAGAGGGAAGAAGAAGTAAAAGAAGGTCGGATTTCAAGGGAGGATGAAGTCTTTTCGTGATGTGTTCTAAGGTATGTTATTTTCAGGTCATCTTACCATTTTTTCTATAACTTTTTTTCTAGAAGAACTCAGATGGTGAAATTGCTATGGAATTGAGAAGACATATCAAGGTACCTCTGGTAAAAATTTCAGCTCTCGATTCGCTATAATTATGGAGATACACTCTATGGAAGATAGGGTTTGTGACTAGTCATGAAGCTAGTCAATAAACAGGTGTTCTGAGTAAAACATTCATAACTTCTTCCTACATAATCCAAATGAAGTGGGACCACTTCCATTGGAAAGAGTACAGACTATAGTTTCTTTTGTGCGATTTTCAGAATTAGATATTTAATATTGAGCGCGAGGCATGTTGTACAAGTTGGGTCTTCTGAACATACCAGAATCGAATAAAGTCTACCATTCTTTCTATAACCTCTTTTTGGGGAGGATTCAAGGAGTGAAAATTTGAGGAGTTTCAGAGAATACATTGATTAGTATTATATATAGGATCAGAGTACTCCAAGAATTGAAGAATTGCAGAAATTGAAGAAGTCTCAGGAAGGATTATCAGGTTCTATGTGATGATTGGTTGATGGTGATGATTTAATGTAAAGTTTTATTATCTCTCATATATTCTTGGGTGGAAGGAAGGGGCAAGGATGGAGAGTTCAAATCTCTCTTGATATTGGAGGATTGTATCTTCCTCTTGGAGGTTTATCCCTCCCTTTACATTTGGAAGCTGTAGCTACCTTTGGAAGTCATTACTTCCCTTGAACAATAGCTATTGATTATTTTTCATATATTGTGCATGGTGTATTGTGGTGTATTGGTGTAACTCTTATACTATTGTTCATTTCTCATTGTATATAGATGAATGGTTCAAGTATAAGTTGAAAAAGGTTTTAAATTGTACTTGATACTGATTCACCCCCCTCTCAGTATCAACACCAGTTTGACCCTTGCCATGATATTGTGAGCTAGCAAGAACCAAAGAGGAATCCAACAATGATATACTTTATTGATCAGAGCTATATGAAACCTTAAAGAGAAAACCAGTATTCCAGAAAAACTGAAGTACATTTGAGATCAAGCATTACATTCTCTGTGATGAATTCTAGAAAGGAGAAAGTGGTTCTCCAATACATATCTCCACATATGAGCAGATGAGCAGACATTTTGGTAAATATTTTGTCCAAGATGAAAGAGTTTGCGTACTCAAGTTGGAGCTCATGGAGACGACTTCCTTATTGAAAAAGGAAGAGATGACTCCCAGGTTGGGAGGGAGAACTGATGTGTTATTGATTGATGGATAGTCATTTTTCAGTTCGAAAAATGGTCCAGGATGAGAAGTTCCTTTCCAGTTCGGAAAGTGGTTTGAGATTCTGACGGATGGGCATTTTCTAGTTCGGAAAATGGTCCAGATAGAATGGTCATTTTCTTAATGAAAATGGTTCGTTGGATTGTTGATGTACCATAGACAGGTATTTCCCATTGTGGTTAACATGGGAATGGTCTAGGGTAGTCTCTCTTCTTGAGGGTTACTCAAGAAGACTGGCCCGTCTCGCCGGACAGCGATTTCCCATTGTGGTTAACATGGGGAATGGTCCATTTTGGAGGTTGGTGCAGGGCAGTCATTTCCTTTGGAAATGGTTCGGACAGTCATTCCTTAAGGAAGATTCATTATCTCCAGGTTGCACTTTGTTTAGTGCCATAGGAATGGCCCAGGGTGGGGAATGGTCCAGGTTCAGCAATCAGGGAAAGACATTCCTTAGGGTAGACTCATTTTCTCCAGGTTACACTTTTTCTAGTGTCGGAGGAATGGCCCAGAGTGGGGAATGGCCCAGGCTCAGAAATAAAGAGAGTTATTCTTCCTTGCTTGAGAATAACAGTCCATATATCTCATCATTGATGTTTGACCTTGTGAGGGAAGATACTCTTCCAAGATCTCACAGATGTGAGTGGAAGAATGGCCCAGATGATTCAGTTTATATCACAACATTGTTTATGTGCAGGTTGATATCAGATGATTTTTATGAAGACTGTATGTCTCTAGATAGTAGATGTATACTAATGTGGTGGATGTGTTCCACTGTTTGTGACTATACGTCATTGATCAAGTACCTGTTTTCTACTTGGTGTGGTAGTGTACCATTGGATTGTAGTTGTGTACTACTATGGATAGACACAGTTGTGTTCTATTGAATGATATTGTTTTGATTGCCTTGAAGACTATCAGCAGTGTTGAAAATCATTATCAGCTAAATGGATGATCAATGGACAGAGATTTTCCAGATGGAAAATGGTTCAGGACATTTATTTTTCTAGGAGATATGTCTAGATTAGAAGAATGGCTCTTATGTCACTATGTGGTGTGAGTGACTTATTCAGCATCATGTCTAATTACTCAGATGGAGTGTGGTTTCGAGAGATGATGCAGCTGATGACACTGATGGTGATGATGGTGCTCATGATCTCTATACAACTATATTGATTCTACCAGGTAAATGGTATGTGTGTGCTCAAGACCATTACATGTAATACATCCCTAGCTAGGAGGGATTGTTAATATTATGGTAGTTGTGGGAGGTATTTACCTCCACATATAAACCTGACGAGAATAGAATATTTTGGGAAGAAAGAAGAAACCCTAATGAGTTGGCTAATAACCCTAGAAGACAAGTCGTCTCAAGAGGATAATTGGTATTAGGTTATTAGCCTCCAAGAGAAGAAGTCGGCTAGAAGAAATATTATATACTAAGTAAATAGACACCCAGAATGAGAAGTCGGCCCAAGCAGTTAGCCAGAATTGTTATAAATATAGGAGGCCAGTCTTCATTCTTGTAGGCATTCTCACAATTTCAAAGCAGCACTTGTGCGCACTACAGTTGCCCAGTTTGTGTTCAAGTTTGGAGGAGATTTGTCGTTGCAGCTAGCATATTTCGGTTTTGGCTTGGACTGTCTCTTAGTTATGGCTTGGACTATCTCTTGGTTATGGTTTGGAATATCTTATCAGCTCTTGTTTGGTGTGCTATCCTTGGGGAAATTTGTGCTACCCTTGTTTGGCTATCTAGCCTAGGGTTTGCTTCCGGAATGATTCTCTGTCAAGGTTAAGGTGCTCGGAGGGTGGCTTCGGCCTATGGTTGGGTGACAATAGTGATATTGTCGATGGTAAAATGAGCACATCCATTATATTCTAGCATAGAGGATGTTGGGAAATCCTATAATCCTGATCCTAAGGTGACTAATACTTACATATTTTTTTTATAAAAAATTTCCCAAGCCTATGGTGTTTCTAGATGGTATCCAAATAAGACTAAGAATGTGGAAAATATAAATAATGTAGCCAACAACAAGATTCATGTTTCCATTGAAAATGTACACAAGTGATCAATGTTAACACAAAAAGAAGAAAAAAATAATCCCCACAAAATGACCATATGAATAGTGTTAAACACAAGAAAGAAACAAAGAGAGAGAATTGAGTACGATTTTCACAAACCGAGGACATTCATAGCCTTACCCAAAATCTAGAAAGCATAACAGATTTTCAAAAAGCAGCAAAAAAAATTAAATAATAAGAATAAGTGTACACAAACACTAGAGACAAAATAATGGCTGTCAAGTCCAACAAATCATGAGAGGAGTCAATGATTGTCAATTATAAAGGAAGAGAAAGTTTGGAAAATGTGCAAAAAGTGAAAACTTGACAATTTTATATTGATGCAGAAAATGACCGAAGTATTGGATCACTAAGATGAAGGTTTTTGAGTGTTCTTTATTAGAATCACTATCAATGGCCAATATAAAAGTTCTTTTTGGTTCTCATTGGATTTTCTTCTATAGGTGGAAGAATTTTTTCTCCGACCTTGATTGCACAAGTAAAATTGTACAAAATTTTGGAAGAAAAATGGTAACTTCTAAGTGTTATAACTTTTAACTCAAAACTTGGAATTGAGCATGGGTGTAATTGTTGGAAATCTAATGCATGGGAGAATAGGTCTGGTAATTTATGTTCTAGACTACTTCTAATTTTTACATAATTTGGGAAGAAAAGAGACTATGGCCTTGATTTGATTTGACAAAAATTGTCAAACATAAAAAAAAAACGAGTGAAAAAAAACAATTATATATATAGGGGACAAAATGTATCTAATAGATGTAATTGTATGAAGGCTTTTGTAGATATAATATTATATCAAAGATATTTAGATACCAAAATTCAAAATAATTAAATTAACAGAGACTTGGTCACGGTTGGGCTAAGAAAAATATCATCGTGGAGGATGCTCAAGACCCTTATGAATTTGAAGCAAAATCCATGGGTAAATTTGCAAGATGGAAATGCAAAGACAAAGTCCAATGGATTTAGGAATCAAGAGATACCTCAAATATTGAAACTATTATGAGGAGCTTGAGGGTAGAGATTCAAAGTTGTTGAATATATAAGTAAAGACTAATTAAGGCTGAAGAAGAGAAAAACCAGTTAAATGTAGTCATGCCTCAAAGTTTGACATACATATAAAGGAATATGAATCATGAATCAATTCAAACAATGTTGGTACTAGGAGAAAGAATAACTGAAAGAGTCATTCTCACAAAAGGTCCCATCGTACAATAAGAACCTCTAAATATGGGATATACACATCATCGGAATCCTCTACTAGTGAATCATTTGCCTCTAAAGACTCATTGAGAAATTCAAGATTTTATTTCCACGGGCTTAGGAGGAAGAGGCCTTTCAAAGACAACTTACATGGAGAATTTTGAAAAGAAAAACCATGTACATTTGATAGTGAATTAAAATCTAGACAAGAAGCTAAGGCTTGGATCCTTGGAATTAGGAAGTATTTCCAAGTCCACGATTATTCTAGGAACATGACCTAAACCAGATCTGCAAATATACTTCAAAAATAACCACGAATAAACCATAAACCATTCACCATAACAATGAACACAAGAAATATCCAAAACCCTTGAGGTAGGGTAACACCATATATTAATCCTTATGGAAGGATTAAACTCCTCAAGTAATCCTTGCTTGTACAATCACAATATTCTTCACTATGTTTCATTACATTGCTTACGCTTCTTTATATATCTCTCCCTATCTTCTAGGAACATTCTAGAGAGCCTTCTCACATTTATTACATCCAACTACCATAGTGGGCCTTTATTAATATAGTGGACCTAGTCAACCTTACATTAAATGACCACATTCTCATATATCATATGACTTCCACTAATAACACATAACTACATTCCCATTGGGTACCTCCCTAGGTACCCCATATTACCTTCCTAGGTATACTACATTCCATCCCCCTTCACATGTTCCGTCCTCGAAACATGAGAAGAAACCATACAATATGACCGGCTGGGTAATGTAGCCAACTGGTACCAGGTACGACCATCCATCCATCCCAATGGAAGTCGAACATGATGTTTATCTGCTATCTTGCCACCCTGATCTTTCTTTGCATTATGTCGAGGTTGCCATGGGATTGTTTTTGTAGCTTGAGCTCTTCCCGTAGTGTTGGTAGTCCTCCATGAACCTCTTGATTGGTTTCTTGTCTGGTGCCCTGCTGGTGCATAAATCTGTTGATGCACATGCCCTTGCCTTGATAACTGTTGTGTCTCTATATGATGTGGATGGCGATATACAAAAACCGTAGGAATTTTTTCTTTTTTCTTCAAATCTGCAACACTTTGTGCATTTGATTCAATGACCTCCTTAGCTTCTTGATTATTTCATTCTTGTAATTTTCCTTCATCTCCTTCTGTAGACTCTGCCTCTGATTCAACTTCTGACTCGACAATAACTTCTTTGCTAGCTTCCATGGGCCCATCTTTCTTACTGAGAGACACATCGTGCAATGTGATTTTCTTTTTCTTGTACCACAACTTCAAAAACTTATTTTTCACATTAATATTAATGGTACCCACTGATTCTATCCAAGGATATCCCAAAACAATATCCACTTCATCCATATCCATAGCATAAAAATCAGAATGCAACACATATTTATCCATGGTAATCTTCAAATCTTTAAAAATTTGAACATTTTCACCCTCAACCTGTGTGCTTTGAATATTCTTTACTGGAACTTGCAATCTATTAACCAACTGAACATTGATAAAATTATGCATGTAACTAGGGTTAATAGAAAACAATGATATTTTCTTTATGAATACAACCATGAACCTGTAATATAGATTTGTCACATGAAAATAAACTCTTGTTTCTCTCTGTATCCTTATTTTTCCCGTAAGACCACTTGTCTAACAATATTTTTTCAAATTATCCATTGGAAAGTGTCATCATCTCCTTATAATCAAGCGATTTCCACCAAATGGCAGCATCACCTTGCAATTTGAGATCTACCCAATGGGACCAATTCTCTTCTCATGATGACTTTCTTTCTTTAATGAATGTTTCAATACTAGGGACATCACATTTCCCTGTAAAATACATCTTGCTATGAAAAACCCCAAAAAATAGAACAATAAGTTACGGCAGAAAATCGCGGCTTTTTCCGGAAAAACCCTGAAAAACTGTTGAATTTAAAATGCTCATAACTTTACTTCCCGAACTCCGTTTCGGCTGATGTTTTTTTTTTAAATTGGGTATTTTTCTGAGAGGAATTCAAACACCCAATTTTTTTTTCCAAATTCAACTCGTAAAGATTCATATCTGAACCTGAAGTGCGTCACCCTCTTTTTCTTCCCTAGAAAAAATTATGCAAAAAGAGAAAAAAAAATATTCCCTCCTTTGGCCAAGGAAAGTGCTATGATACCAATTGTTAAGTACCTAAACCAAATCTGCAAATATACTTCAGAAATAACCAAGAATAGACCATAAACCATTCACCATAACAATGAACACAAGAAATATCCAAAACCCTTGAGGTAGGGTAACACCATATATTAATCCTTATGGAAGGATAAAACTCCTCAAACAATCCTTGCTTGTACAATCACAATATTCTTCATTATTTTTCATTACATTGCTTACACTTCTTTATATAGCTCTCCCTATCTCCTAGGAACATTCTAGAGAGCCTTCTCACATTTATTACATCCAACTACCATAGTGGGCCTTTATTAATATATTGGACCTAGTCAACCTTACATTAAATGACCACATTCTCATATATTATATGACTTCCACTAATAACACATAACTACATTCCCATTGGGTACCTCCCTAGGTACCCCATATTACCTCCTTAGGTATACTACAGCTAGAGTGGGAATATTCAGTCTAAATGGGAAAAAAATCAATTTGGTGGGAGAATTTCAAACAAGTTAATAAAATCAGTGAAAGAAAAATTGTTTGGAAGCAATCCATGAAGCAATTTAAACAAAAGTATCTCTCTAATAGATATTATGATAATAAAATCAAATAATTCCATGATTTAAATCTAGGTTAAATGACCATGGATGAATATGAAAATAAATTACTAGATTTGTTGAGATATGTTAGGTGTAATAGAGATGAGAAAGTAAAGATCCAACATTTCATAAGTGTACTACTTTAGTCTTATAAAGACATAATTGAGTTCGATGAGCCTCAAACTCTGGATGAGGCCATTAAAAAGGATGAGTGTTATATGATTAGAATAAAAACAAGTCATAACTCCACAATACATAGAAGGAGAATCTTGATCAGAGAAACAAAGGGTTCAATCCTCCCCATTACAAAAAATCAACAGAAGCAACTAGCATAAGGTGAGGCTAATCTAGATGAGTTCATAGGAGGGAAGCCAAAGGAACCTATTCAATGTTAGAGATGTGGAGAAGATTGTTTCCTCAAAAATTGTCCACACTAAAAAGGGAGAGTTAAGAATTTTCATAACATTCAAAAGGATACAAGTATGGAGGATGTAGCAAGGATTATTCCTAGGATCTCTGGTGCACTAGAATACTGCCAAGCAAATCTCCAATCAGTTGTGGTTGAAGTTAAAGGTAAGATTTCTAAGCAATCAATTTCCATTTTAATTGATCTTGGATCTAGTCACATTTATGTTACTCCTAATATTGTTAAAACGTGTGATCTTAAGAAGTGCAAGCATAGTAAACCATGGCTAGTTCAACTAGCCACTAGAAGCAAGAGAAAGGTTAGTGAAATGGTGGGGAGATGTCCAATAAGTGTTAAATGAACTCTTCACGTGGGAAAATTTGAATATTTTGTCACTTGTTTCTTATGATGTCATCATTGGAATGCACTAGTTTGAAGCACATCAAGTTAAACTCAATTGCTACAAGAATACTTTTAGTTGCATTAATTAAAATTGAAACTTAAGAATAGTAAAGGATATACCAAATGCAATTTCTATAAGGCGGATTTAAATCTTGCAACTGAAAAAAAAAATAGAAAAGGATGTCAATTGTATCTAACTAATATTTAGATACAACATAAGATAAAGGTCCCAAGATTGAAGACTATTTTATCTAGTAAAATTTTAATGATGTATTCCTCGATGAAGTACCAAGGCATACTCCAAAGAGAGATATTAATTTCACCATTGATATTGTCCCTGGAGTCGCACCAGTGTCTAATTCTCCTTATAGAATGAGCACTTCAAAATTATTGGAGCTAAAAATGCAATTACAAGAGTTGTTGGAAAATGGATACATTTAGCCAAGTGTATCTCCATGGGGAGAATCGAAGTTATTTATAAAAAAGAAGGATGGAACTCTCAAGATGTGTATTGATTACAGGTAGTTGAATAAATTCACAGTGAAGAACAAGTACCCATTGCCTCAGATTGATAACTTATTTGACCAAATGAGAGAATCAAAACTCTATTCAAAATTTGATTTGAGGTCTGGTTACCATCAAGTTAGAATTAAACATGAAAAAATTCATAAGACAAAATTTAGATTAAGGTATGGCCACTATGAATTTTTGGTGGTGCCATTTGGTCTTGTTATTTCACAAGTTGTAGGTTGGGAAAATCTTGATCAACCACCAAATGGCAACAACTTTAGGAGAACCTACCCACTGTCACCTTAGGCAGGTGTTCCTGTAACTTTAGAGGTGAAGTGGTCACCTCAAGGGGAGAATGTCGATGACCCTAGAGGGGACTGAGATGGAAAATGTGATGTATGAATTAATTCCCCTATAGGTCAAGTTTCTATGTGTGAAGAAGGCCTTTATTAAAGTCTTGATGGTAGCCAAAAGTTTCCAAAAAGTAGTAGACCTTGCAAATGTTGATTGTACCTTCTTGGGACACAAGGAAAACAACAATACAAGCCTAAGTATATGATGGACAAGCAAGTCAAGGTTTTTTTCCCTAATTGCAACAGTTAGTAATAGTATATATCAGAAATAAAAATGATAATGAATGTTGCAAAATAATTTTCTAAAAGTCTAGTTGAAAGAGCAAGAGATAAACTAGAAATATCTAGATCAACCCAAGTAAGAAAGCAATAGACTTTAGCAATGAAAGAAGGTCGTAATAAAAGATAATTTTTAGAAATATTTTTCACCCTTATGGTTGTAGAAAACTTTTTGGTACAACAGTAAATTCAACCACCAAAACTCAGAAAGAATCCACCCAAAATTTGAGCTAGACCAAGTAGATAAAAGTGGCAAACTCTTAGCTAATTTTGACGGTTGAAAAGAAAGTTATGAGTTAAAGAAGGTTAGGGTTTCTGCAGCCCTAATGGATGAATATGAAATTTTATAAAAATATAAATAAATACCCCTTTAGAGGGTATGCCCTAGTGGCTAAGTTGTGCTCTAGTCACAAAGAACAAAACCCAAATTGCATAAAGTTGAAATGACAAAAACTCACGTTTCCCAATGCACTATTTTATTTCTCCAATGAAAAAAAGTAAATGATTATTTCCTTGACTATTGGGTTATGGAGTCAATGAGTGATTTAACTATACTAATTCCTTGGGGGTGTAAACCCTCTTACTCACCAATGCAATTAAATCTAACTATGAAAGTGTTAAAAGGGTGTAAGCCCTTTTACTTCTCCTAGCACTTCCTTAAGTAACAAATTATTTCCAAGACAAAATTGATGAGCTTAGTGGGGTTGTATGCAATTCAATTAGTTAACCTTGCAACTAAGAAAAAGAGACAATAGCAAGATGAAACCCTTCAACTAGAGAAAGAATCAATAAGATAAACTTCCACTTTACCAAGAATTATCCACCAATATGTAAGAGAAATTCTCCATAGGAGGTAGTGCACCACTTCCTTCTATTGATAGAAAAGTATATCATGAAAAAATGCAAAAGAGAGAGAAAATCCCCAAGGGTAGCGAAAATTTCAGCCAAGTACTTCTCCAAATGAGAGAGTTATGTTTTGAAATGAGATTCACATGATCTCTATTTATATAAAAGTCTTAAAACATAGTTTGTCCACTTAGCAAGAGAAAAACATGAGATAAGGGGTCAACAACCCTTATCTTACCCCTTGAACCAAATAATAATATTTAATTTTCACTTTAACACATTAGAAACCCTAAAAGAAAGATGATGCCACCCCTTTAGGGGACACTTTGACACTTTTCCAAGTCATTGGATAAGAAGAAAGAGGTCGTTGGGGATCCTTGAGCCTCCTCTTCATGTGCTAGAGTCAATCCATGTCTCCTCCAGTCAAATCATGCCAAGTTTCAATGTTAAATAACTCCATCACCACAAAACCCCCTCAAGCATGATGTCAAGCCTCAAAAGGTGATGTTTTGCCTCTCCTAGGCAAGTTGTTTGCATAATAGGGGTTGAGTAAGATCCTCCATGATGCCATGTAAGCCTCCAAGGGCATGTCTCTATGATACAGTGTGTGGGTCTACAACATCCAACCTATGGGATGTTTTCCCTTTGGAATCCCAAGCTAGGTTTGTTCTCCCAAAACCGGCCACCAAGCAAGGTCCTGCAAAACAAAAGGGTGTGCCCTCCAAAGATCTCAAGTAAAATATATCATGAAAAGTGTAAACCTCATCTAATAAACAATGCACATAAGAATTGCATCAAAACTACCTCATCAAATTAAACAAATGATCAAAGACCCTATACAATTGACCAATTTTGATTATGGGAGGGGTGTCATAAAAGTCCTATTAGGTAGACCAAAACCCTCAAGCAGGGGATGCTCCCAAGGATGGCCTTTCAAGGTTATGTAATGGATTATGAGGTGGAAAGTGATTTATAATTCATAGGTCAATGAGTTTCATGACATACAAGGGCTCGTATTATCTCATTTATGGGTTCCTTTGTAGAGGGTGTGTGGCACCTTCATTTGCAATGCACTTTTTCCAAGCCCATCCTCTTGTCGTTCTTTCTTCTTAGATCTTCCTTTCTCTTTATATTCATTTCATGTCTTAAGTAACAATTTGAAGGCCATTGTCTTGGCTTGGTCTCCATATAACAATGATGTCATTCACAAATACCTCTCGTAAATGAGAAGGTTGGCTCGTGATGAGACCCAATTTCTCTCATTTGTGTAACTGAGAACCACTAGCCTGGCTTGGTGACCAGATGATGGTAATGTCATACCTCTAAATACCCATGATCATGATAGTTCATCTTGTGATGAGACCTTCCATTCTCCAACTTACCCCTTAAGCATTCGCTATCATTTATTTTTGTAGGTCCCCCAATTCTTATAGAGAAGTGCTTCATTGTTTTCTCGAGGATCCCTGGGTGAAGCATACGGAAGTTCTATATTTAGACTGTTATCTTGTTAGACAACAACAATCCCCCGAGGCCTTCATCCCCTTCTTCCCATGAAATGAGGTGAATTTCCTTCTTGGGTCACTAAAATCAAAGGGCCTAGAAGAAGACAATATGATGGGAGTGTAATGAGAAAAAGGTGGTAAGTATGGTCGAGAATGGTATGATAACCCCTTAAGGGACCCCTAGTCACAAACCTTCCCCAAAGGTTGGCCACTTACTAGAAAATTTATGACATTCACCAAGGTGAAACAGGGTCAAGAGAATATTGTCCAAGCAAGTGTTCTATAATCAAAATCAACTTAAATACAACATGTTTAAATGCGCCAAATATTACGGTTATTACCTGCCACAATACCTGACTTGTACCACATGGAGAAAGACCCATCTGTCTTCCAGAAGCTAGTTGGTGTGGTGGATGTGCTGACATTGAATCAAAAATGTGGTGATAGAGAGAGCTTCAGTATGTGAAATTGGACACTGTTAGTCATGTGGTTTCTCGGCACTCCAATAATGCAACCTAAGAGCCTCAAGACATCATCTCCTTAGTTATCCTACAAAATGGGAATAATTGGTCTTACTAATACACCAACTAAATTCATGGATAGTATTTTCAGTTCATACTTGGATAAGTTTGTGCTTAGTTTTCTAAATGATATTCTTTTTTATTATGAGAATGAAGAATGGAATGAACAACATTTGTGAATGGTTTTGTGAGTGCTAAGAGAGCATAATTTGTATGAAAAACCAAATGATGTAATTTTTATTAGAAGCAAATTCAGGAGAAAGAATACATGTAGATCTAGAGAAAATTAAGGCCATATTGAATTGGCCCACCCCAAATAATGTAACAAATGTAAGATATTTCATGGGTCTTACTAGATATTATAGAAGGTTCTGTTGAGGGGTCCTAAATCCCTTTAACTCAACATCATGAACCAAACCCGCCATCGAGGCCCAATTAGACTCTGTGATGTTTAATGGTGGAATGGTTCTCCAGATCTTGCGACCCAGCCAAAATAATCGATGGGCTTTACGTTTTCTTGTGAAGGTTTCCTCCTTTGGTTTAGACGTTCTCTTTTTGTATTTTCTCTTAGGTGGGACCGATATAAGAAAAAATTTGGTATCAACCAACTAGGTAACAAAGTGGGAACAACCTTAACTACTGGAGAAGAGGTTGAGCTTCGGATAACCCTTTCACACTAGCATGAAGACAATGATTCTCTACCACATACCTAGTACTAGTACATTAATCGTGATGGTATTCCAATTACTGACTGGGATACAATTTATCAGAAGAAAACATGCATGTGATAAATGATGGCAAGTAAAATAATTCACTTAACTCTAATCATCAATCACATAGTAACACAACGATTTATCTTCATCATTAAAGAAAATAATTGTAAAACATTTGCATCAGATAACTTATCAACAGTTTTATTAGATCTTACTCATTACAACATCCATTCATGAGACGAAATAAGAAATAATTCTTCTCCACATCCAATCATACACGTTGTTGATAAAGAAAACACAAACGTGTCTCTGGTCCAAGAAGGACTTCTCAATTAAAGGTAGCTCTGAAATAGTTCTTTACAAAACCAAAAAATGAGGGTCTTTGCCACAACCATCGACCTTTAACTAATCGGTCGATGGTCCTACTTATAACATTCAATTGACTAAAAATAAACATTAAAGTGTAGCTAAGTAAAACAAAACTCACCACATGGCACTTTCTTCTTTCATTCTTTCTAAGAGTCATCTCAGGATCTCACTTAAGTGGGTAACTCTTGTCGTACTCTGACCACTTGATGAAGAGATCCTCGCATGTTTTGGCATACGGGAATATATGTTGTTCCATTGGGGTCGAGTGAATCTCTCTTATCTCTACTGCTTGTGCCCGATATTTGACTATTCTGGCATTTAACTGTTGCAGCATAGCCTGAGCTTTGATTGGGTGCTCCATGAACTGTCGCACCTGACCTGGCGCCATATCTGTCACCTTCGCAATTTTCTCGACCCATGATGAGTCTTCTTCGGTGTGAGTCTTGAGTGTGTCACACAAGTCGACAAAGTCGTTGGGTGTACCTAACTCGGGGAGGCCGATGTCTTTCGTTACCTAGTTGATCTTGATCCATCTTTTCTCTCACTTGGCCCATTTTTCTTAGATTTCCCGATGAGGTTCCCGAGTCATTTTTTCCCAATACTCGGTCGATTTCTTTATAAGATCAAGGATGCTTTCTTTTAACACCCGAATGTCATGCTCTTTTGTATCTCGGCCCTGTTGGACCGCACTGATATAGTCGACCCTTTCCACAGATTGTTGTGCTTTCTCATACCACCTCTCCATATATTTGCACATCGTAGGTGTCGTGAGGGTGTCTTCCTGAAGCTCAACTATCCTTGCAGTGAACAGGAGCCTGTCATCTGTAAATTTGTTTTAGGCCTCCTGTAATTCGCTCCTTAGGAACATCGTGGCATGTGTGGTGTCCTGATAGTATTTTTCCAAGTGGTGTAAATGTTCCAATTCCTTCAGGGCAGTGGCCAGCTCCTCTTCATCTCTTTTAGATTTTTCTAGGGTGGCATATTTGATTGCCATCCCTGCGCCAATAACTTCAGACATCTTAGTGTGCTCTTTGTTAATAAAAATTTCCTTCGTAGTGATGGGGATGGAGCGATCTAAAGTGATCCTCCTCTTCTTGGTGGTTTATGGACGATAGCTTTCCTTTTTCGGTCATAAGTGATGGCATGTATGTTGGCTACTTCATCCATGGGTTCGGGGATTTGTTGATCTCCCCAAATGAGTGTAATCCCTAGACTC
Organism: Picea engelmannii; assembly: GCA_009831015.1. NCBI lineage: Eukaryota > Viridiplantae > Streptophyta > Pinopsida > Pinales > Pinaceae > Picea > Picea engelmannii. The sequence continues at coordinate 202,812 of ML797239.1, read as the reverse complement.
CTGATGGTATATACTTGTTCAAGACTGGGTTCTTGAAATTCATCCCTATGTTCTAAAGGTCCAGCTTCAGTTTTTCTCTCATCGGGGAGTTGAGTACCGATTGAAATTGAGGCATCAGGGGTAGGCTCGGTACTTACTTGATCATCGTTTGTCAAGACATCGATTTATTGCTATGGAACTTCTTCCTTTGGTTCGCTCAACCCTGGCGCATCCTTCGGACTGTCTGCTTGGGTCTCCGATACATTGGGCAGCGTCCTTCGGACTATCCGCTTGGGTCTCTGGTGCATTGGCCATCTCAGTGTCTAGGACACTCTCGACTTCTTGTTCGTTATGTGTAAGCCCCTGAAATTGAGCATCAGGAACTGGGGAAGATGTTCTCTATTGCTCCTTTTCTTCTTCGATATGTACAGGGTTCACAAGGGATAAATTTGGGCTCTCATCACCATCATATACTTTAATCAATTCATGGAGGGGGTCTAGCACACTTTTTCCCACTGATACCCCAACTGTCTCCGACTAAGATGAAACTCTTGTGGGTGATCCAGTTGGTGGCGTTGTGAGTTAAGGGTCCTCTAACCCGGTAATTTAATCAAGATATATTAATTAAGGGTCGCTTGGTTCCATCCGGCTTCCATCTGGGTTATCAGCAGGGGTCCCTGTCATTCCCATGAGATCTGGGCCATCTTGCATTTGATCAATTATCCGCTACGCATGTTCTATCATGTGAAATCCTCTCTCCCGCACGTCCTAAGTCATAGGGAAACCTTTGTCTTGTATTGGAGCTATCAGGGGGGCTTTTGTTGCTTCTACCGTTATCATTTCTTCCCTGACCCTAAGGGCCCCTTGAGACAATTTCCCTAATATTGTCATATGTTCATCCAGGCTCATGGATTTGAACCTAGTCATTTTTGGGTCATCCATCCTTTCCACCACCTCGTCCCATTCTTGGGCATTTTCTGTGAAGACTTCATCTTCAAATTTTTCATGGGCGTATGGCCAGCAGGACGATACTTGTGAGGCGTGTTTCAAGACTATACCCTTTGGGTCGTGTTTGTGGAATCAGTCGGTTTGGAATATGAACTCTAATTTCCTCAACCCTTCCTCATTGGCTTGAGTGGTGTCCTTCACCATGTAGAAGCCTACATGGAAACCATAAGGTATGAATACCCTTTTCTTTTCCTTGACCAGAGTGGCGTTGTAGCCTTGCAGGATGGTCTGGTAGCATATCTCCCCCACTACAAGTCGGTCAGGGACATGCATTGGTAGAAAATGTGGTGCTCCAATGGCCTTGAACACCCTGATGTACGTGTCTCTCTTGTCTAGGTACCAATGGCCTACCCTTGATATCATATTTTTTGTCGCAGCCGATAGTCTCAGGCATTCTTTCTTGAAAAGAATGAAATAAATACGCGTGACAAATTCATCACAAATGAGGGAGTAGGATTTCTTGTACCTATTCTCCCATAGGATGTTGAAATATGCATGGACTAGGAATTATGTGACGTGCTAGCTCAGGTTCATGCTGGCAAAAATGTTTTTGGCACACATGGCATCCAATAAGTATGAAGCCATGTAGAAGGTTGGTGTCTCTCCTTCTTTTGGCATCTGATCTTGTTATATGAAGATGCTCAGCTGTTTGGAAATTATGGCTCCCCAATTGAAGTCAATCCCGAAAATGGCCACTGTGTAAGCTAGAGGCATCCATGCCTCCAAAAATCTGGAGCAGTCTTTCTCCCCATACAATCAGCAAATGAGATCCATCAGGTAGATGTATGGCTCCCTTAAGTTGGTCGTCTGGTACCAGTCGGTGCTCCAGTTGGTATACTTCTTATCTTCTCTCCACCATGAGGCCATCATTCGGCTGGTGTCATGGCACTCGTAGAATTTCACAACAAAATATGTATCCAGTCGTTCCTCGGGGTCTCAAAGTTTGCAATATTTCTGGACCTCCACCGGAAGGAACACTCCAACACACCCACCATTGTCGTCATTAATCAAACATTTTTGTGTGATCGTGTGGTCAATGAGCCACTTTAGGAGTTCAATGCAAGGAAAAATCGGGGTTCTTCTTGCTACCATGTGTAGGTATGATCGTCAGATATTCGAAAAAACTTCGTCGTCGATCTTTCTCATGTCTGGGTCACTATGAGGGATATATTCTGGGAATTCTTCCTGACTGATATTTTTTAAGAGTTCTCCCCACTATGGGAGTGTCGCCTTGGTCCCTGTGCTAGCCTCTGTGTCTCCAAAGGCCAAAGGTTGGGTGAAAACCTTCTTTGTAGATGTCTTAATGACTGGTTCTGGCATCAGAGTAAATTCTAATTGTTTTGCGGCCCCTGGGGAAGAGCCTTCTCCTACCTTTGGGTATTTTAGCTTCGGCAATCGCCTAGTGATTGGATTTCTTGGAGGCATTGTTCCTGCAATCGAAATAAATATTTTAGAGACTGTGTATAGGGAAACACTGGATAAAATATATATAGGAAGTGTAAGCATAAAAAATCCACAGACTAGTACATACCTGTAAATCTTTCTAAACCTAGTTATTTGATACTCACAGGATCTCTGCATCTTTCAAATTTCTCGTTTCGCTTCTCTGGATGCTCTTAAACTCATTTACGCGTAGAATGGTTTCATTTACAATGGCTCAAGAGAATTTAAAATTAGGGAAGAACTTACCGTGTCGTATGAACCATTTAATTCCGGTGATGAGTGGAATTCAAATAAATCTCCCACCGAATATCTGCAACTTAAATTCATCGTGGGTTGATAGAGGAGGCGCGTAGGGTGATGTGGTCTATCGGTAATTTCAAACAGTTGTTTTGATTCACACACGAAGTGGCAACTAATGCAGGATTTGGAATTAATTTGTCCCTTAAATGATCTGAATCTAATCATATCTAACACTAAAACATTCCATCATGTCGCTTTCTCAGTGGGTGGATCGGGGATCAGGGATGCGCTATGAATTTTTTCATCGATGTCCCTCACAAAATCTCTGATGATGATCGATTTCATCGTACAATGCTGATGTGGCAATATCGACTCGGGGGTGTGACTTGGACCTAGGGAACCAAGAATGACTCTGGGTAAAACAAGACCGTATGGTTCTCCAGTCTGGAAAATACACGTGGCGTTGAAGACCAGTGGTTTAATATATGTGTATTAGTCGGAGTCGAGACTTTCTTCAAGTTGTGTGTTCTAAAATAAACATGGGCTCACTGATGTCGAAAAGGTATCGGGGGTTGGCGAACGCGTATAAACCTATCAAGTGTTTTTTCTTCGGATTAGCTTCCTCGAAAACTCCCGATGCTAAAACGCTTCAGGAATAAGTGGTTGGGGAAACCTCTTTAGCGTGGTCAGAATGTTCATCACAATTCGGTCTTCTCCGATTCCGATAAGCACGTCGGGTATCAGCTATCGGCAATATCATTTATTTCTTCTTTAACGTTTACTCCCTTCTCCTTTTACTTATGTCGAAGGGGATCAGCTATCGGCGATGTCCATATGTTTTACTTGTCATGAAACAAAACTTCCTTTCATCGATACTGGTGAATATCGGTGCTCGGCAACTGAGGTTTTCCGAGTGATTCTTTTTCACCTCTTAATCCCTTCTGATGTCGAATCTTGAGTGCGTCGGGTCAAGTTTTTTGGCTATTGATTCCTTATTTAAGTGTTAAGCCTCTTTAATTCATGGGGATTCATAAAGTTAGACAAACCTAAATATCTTAATGAGAATTAAGAGAACAAGCAAAGACAAAATATTTCCCAAAAGAATATCGAATTCAGACAGTGCAAAGATTGAGTGGTACCCAAAAAGTAAAAAATTAGAATAGGATTTTTAGGGTGTGTTGAGTGCTCAACAAATGGTGACTTACTAAGTGAAAGCAGAAACTTTGTTCTTTCCTCGGGCTCAGCTGATGCAAAAGTTGATTAGGAACTTAATTGGTTTTCATCAAATCTTATTTTACCCTTGCATTTGGAATTTCCCTAGTTGATGCATTTGGCCCTGCATGTGGGTTTGTTTAACCTTTATTCTGTCTTCTTTTCTTGAAACCTTGACTCAGGCCCCCTTTTGACAAGAGTCTAGTAAATCATTCACTGTCACTAGGCCCTTTAGTTACCCTTATTCATTTGTTACGGTGTTTCTCTGCTGCCAGGGAGCCTCCATAGCCCCTGCGGAGTCACCCCAACGTCACAGACCTTGCTCCACTGCCAGCGAGTGTCCATAGCCTCGACGGAGATATCTGCATACCCTCTCCTACTATGTGCTCATTTGATATAGTTGACTTTTATTTCGGCAGAATTCCCTGAGTGAGTGGGAGAGGAGGATGTGTGTTATTTGAAAAGTGAGATGGTTAAGGTGAAACTCACTAGCTCTATCTCTAAGGTGCATGTAGTCCTTTCCATATTACCGTCTTTCCCTTAAGGTTTTACCAGACCACTAAACAGACACTTCTACATTTCCCCAAATTTGTTCATCTGCGCAGGCTAGATAGAGAATCTCTTGAAACAACCGCAGGTTCCTCGACGTTTCTTGTGTTTGTATGTGAGTGATGAGTTAGGAAAAGAGTTCACTACGTTGCATGTTTTGAGGTCAACCATTGTATTTCTAAACACAATCTTTCAAAATCTCAGAGGAACAATCGCAAAAGATAAAACAAAATGTATAAATGTAAAAGATACGTCGATGCATCTAAAATAAGCACAGAAGATTTTTTTATTTTTTTTTAAATGAAAATATTGTTTTAGGGCTTGGTCATTTACCGGGAGGGCATTAGGTTCCCCCCTTAGATTCTATAGTCGATACGTGACTAACCCAATCTTCTCGGCCACCTGGAAAGGTTCGATCCATAGATTCTGAAACTTAGAATGTTTTCCTTTAGGCTCATTTTCTCTGTCCCACTTTAGGACTAAGTCTCCTACTTCAAAATTCTTATCTTTAGCCTTATGCTTATCAAACCACCTTTTAACTATCTGTTGGTGGGCTATGAACTTTGATTTATATTTCTCTGTTTCTTCTTCTAACATGATAAGGGTGTCAATTCTTTGTTGTAAGATTGATGAGGGTTGTCCTCTGGAATCCTGAGCAAGTTGAAGAGATGGAACATAAAGCCCGTTCGGGAGAATGGCTTCTAGTCCGTAAACTAGAAAGTATAGGGAATTCCCTATAGCTTCCTTGGATGTGACTCTATCAGCCCATAGAGAATTAGGAAGTGAATTATGCCAATTCCTCTAGTTTTATGCAATTGTTTTGTTTAATATTCTCATTAGGTTCTTATTAGTTGATTTTTCCACTTCGTTTCCATATGGATAATAATTTGCAGAGTATCTAATTATCATTCCTTTGTCTAGAGAAAACTATGTTAATAAGGTGGAATAAAAGTAAGTTGCATTATAATAAAAAAAAGGACAGAAGGGAAACCGAACCTTATGATTAGTTGTTGTTCTATGAATTGGATTACCACCCTCTCGTTTACATGAGTCAGAGGGGTGGCCTCTGCCCATTTTGTGAAATAATCGGTGGTAGTAAGTATGTGCCTATGCTGCTTTGAAGAACTTGGTGTAATAAATCCTATGATATCTAACCCTCATTGCTCAAAGGGCCTAGAAACGACCACTGGTTAGAGTGGGACAGTTGCTCCCTTCTCCCTCCCATCACTTATTTGACAAGTTTTACAGTTTCTAGTGTATGTGTGAGTGTCTTTGAACAAAGTGGGCCAATAATAGCCAGCTCTCAGTATCTTATGAGTAGTGGTGTTTCCTACAAAATGTCCACCAGCAGGGCCATCATGGAGCTCTTTCAGAACTTTGTCTACATCTTCACGTTTGAGACATCTTAAAAGTACCCCATCATAATTAACATGGAAGAGTACCAAATTTATGAGGCGATATTGTGCAGATTTTGATCTAAGGGATCTCCTTTCCCTAGGGTTTAGGTTTTCTGGGCATGTCCCATGATGCAGGAGATAAGTCAATTTATCATACCAAGACCTGTGTCCTAGGGAGACGTATGAAGCTTCACCACACCATAATTCCAATTCATTCTCCCATCTGGGGTCGTCATTTACTTGGTCCTGGGCTTCAGCTGCCAGTTTGCATAACCCTTGTCCTTTAACCAGTTTAGCAAGTTTTATATCTAGATCAAATTCTTGAATTATTTCTATCTAGTTTCATCTTCTTTCCCCCATCTCCTGTTGAGTAAATAGGGATCGGACTGTGGGGTGAGGCACAATTACTTTGGTATGGTTCTTGAGGATGTAAGATATGAAGTGTTTTACTGCCTTGTATACTACATAGGCTTGTTTATCTATAGCAGGGTAATTTAGTTTAGCCCCCTGGAGATTAGTTCTCATGAATGACATCGGGGCCTCATTGTTGTCATCATCCTTCTGATTTAATACTGCGGCTAACGATTGGTCGAAGGCGAAAGTATAGAGAAAGATATCTTTGTTCAAATCGGGACTGCGCAGCACTGGGGCTTGAGATATTGCAGTCTTAATATTGACGAAATCCTTCTTTTGTTCATCATCCCACTTAAATTCAACATCTTTACAAATCATTTTTTGTAAGGGTTTGATAGTTTCCGCGAAATCCGGGGTGAATTTTCTCACAAAATTGATTCTCCCGAAGAACGATTGCATAGCCTTTTTGTTGTGAGGTAATGAAAGTTGAGCTATAGCCTTAATCATTTCTAGATCTATATGAATGCCTACTTGATGTATAATGTGGCCTAACATCTTACCTTCTTCGACACCAAAAACAGTTTTCTTGGGGTTTAAGGATATACCATATTTCCTACACCTCTCAAAAATCTGGGTTAAATGTTGGATGTCATCTTCTTTGATCTTTGAATACGTATTCACGTCGTCCAAGTAGACTACTACACACTTGTTGATAAGTCCTCGAAACGTTATGTCCATCACCCTTTGGAAGGTTTCCCCTGCGTTTATTAACCCAAAGGGCATGCGTTTATAAGAAAAGGTTCCCCACTTGGTTCAGAAGGTAGTTTTTAAACAGTCTTCCTCTGAAACCAAAACTTGGTTGTAACCCGAAAACCATCCAACAGAGAGAAAATATCCGAGCCATAAATGGTCTACAAGATTTTCTCCATTGGTGGGACTGGGTAGTTATCCTTTTCTGAAGATCTGTTAAGGTTTTTGAAATATATGCACAGGTGGATTTCCCCCAACTTTTTCCTCACGGGAACCAAATTTTCTACCCACGCAGAATGTCTAACCTGGAAGATAATTTTGGCATCTAAAAGTTTCTTCAACTCCTGACATATGAGAGGTTCCAGGGAAGGGTGATACTTCCGGAGCTTCTGTTGGAAGGGTTTCACTTCAGGTTTTAATGGGATAGTGTGTTGTATGATATGGGTATCATAATTCTTCAGATCTTGGTAGGACCAAGCAAAAACATCTTGATATTGTCTGAAAAGTTTGAGATAAGCCTTCCTTTCCTCTTTAGATATTGTCTTGTCGAGGTTTACGTTTTTTGGGTTTTCCGGGGTTCTGAGATTTATAGTTTCATGCATGGGACAGGAACTCCCTGTCTTTGCATTCTTTGACCCTTTAAATATTCCCCTTAGGTCAAAAAGGTTTTTTAAATTAGTTATTCCCTTTGGTATCGTGTGATATTTTGATCTATCAGTCAGTTGATCTATATGGGGATCGGTTCCTGCTGATTGTTACTGGAATATTTAATCATCAATAGCCAAGTCTTTAAAATTATCTTGATTGGTCAGAAAGTTTATAATTTATTCATTTACTTCAAAGACCTTCCAATTAGAAATATTGTTGGGCACCAATGGTTTGTAGATCAATTCTACAGTGAACTGGGAGGCTTCATAATATTCTAAAGGTGATATCCTTGAAGCAGCGGTGGCCAGAGAATTAGCAATAATGTTCTTAGCTCCGGGAATCGTTGTAATGTTGAAAGCTTCAAAATGCTCTATTATCCTGTGCACTTCCTATTGGTAATTCTTCAAGTGTGGAGAATTACAGTATATAGTATTCCTTACTTATTTAACGATGATTTCAAAGTCTCTAAAAACCTTTAATTCTTTAACGTTCAAGTTCATGGCTTTCTTTAGCCCTTGTAATAGAGCTTCATATTCAGTGGTATTGTTCGTGCATTCGAACTCTAATCTACAGGACAGGAAATGTCGTTTACATTTTGGATCAACGACGATGCACCCTGCCCCGGACCCTTCTTGTGATTTAGAGCCATCAAAGTATAAGGTCCAAACTTGTGTGCAGAACCCATCAGCTTCCTCTTTCTTGTCACCTTCCTTTTTTTCTCCTGTTTGTTCTGTGATTTATAACGCAGGTTCCTGGAAGAAAAGGGTTTCTTCTGCCGTCGTCGGCACTTTATATTGAAAATTAATTTCATATTTTTGAGTAAGAGGGACATCAGATGAGAGGGGGTAGAAATTCCCGAAATCAAAGTCATAAGAATAATTTTCTAGCACAGGAAAATCTGCATATGAGGGTTCATTAAGGGTTTCTAAGTCAATGATAGTATGTTTTAGATATCTTTCCCTATCGATCATGATCATGTTTGTGTTCCCCTTTAATGGTAGCCAAATGTGATCCCAGTCTGTACTAAAGTATCCATTTAACTTCTCATAACAATATCAACTTAATAACAATCCATAAGCTTCTCGGATATCTACTACAATGATCTCAATCACTTGCACAAATTTAGGATGTGTCACTATTCTGATCATTACATCTTTGAGTTCTCCCATAACTTTTACCTGGGTTCTGTCTAGTTGTATCACATGCTTATCACTTTTAAGAGGGACTGCATTTAGTTTTTTGCAAATAGATAGTGGCATAATATTAAAAGATGCCCCTGAATTGAACAAACAGTTATGGAGGTTTTTGTTGAAGACTTCAAACGGTAAAAGGAATGGTGGGACAAAAGGTTTTCCCTTCTTATCTTCAGAGAAAAAATTCACAGTCGGTTTATTCCCTAGATCTTTGGGAGTTAGATTTCTTCCCTGGTCAGTGCTTGTCGTAGGATTTTCTACTAATTTCAATGCTTGTAGCATAAATTATTTTTGTTGAGGGATTCTACACATGTCCATGATGGATGTATTTGCATTAATCTTCTTCAAATGTTCTACTATGTTGTAATCTATCTTGGGTGATTCTCGTGTATGGATATTTATAGGATTTCTTCGGGGAACAAAAGGTGCTTTCGAGTGATCAGGAGTTGGTTTTCCTCCCGAATTTGGGGTTGTAGTAAGTTCATTTGAGACAGGTTGACCCCTACTTCATGTGTGCATAGCCAAGACTTCTATGGGTGGTTCTTGAACCTCAAATAGGTCATCGGAAGGCATAGGTAGGTGAGGGTCCCATATCAACATGGCAGTTTCTTCTGGCGGAGAAACTTCTTCCTGATCGAAAATATTCATAACTGAGTCGTTTGATTGTTCGATTAGGGAGACTTCATCTAGAAATCGATTAGCCATCAAATTCATGGCATGTACCCATTGAGGGAAGTCTCTTTCAGAGCGATTCTCTTGGTGATAAGTACATAAAGAGTCGGATTTGAAATTTTCTAGATCGATGTTTAAGTTGGCTAGGGGAGGTTCAATTTCTTTGGATGGTGGATTCCTTTTGAAAAAAGTTTTATAGGGTCTTTGGCCTTGGTTTCCCTCCCCTGCACTTCTCTTCATGTCTATGATTTTGTTTTAAAACTTCTTGACCATGCGTTGTAGGTCCTTTATGTCCCCACTTCCCTTTTTAGGAGCTTGTTCTGTTTGTTTCCCTGGGGGTCTAGTCAACAGGATTCCTCTCCTGGGAGGAGGTTGAACTTATTTCTTAACTAACAAGATCTGTCCTTCTTTGCATCCTTTCATTTGGAACTCTATAATTTTGGCTTCTTCAAAATTCTTAGCTAGAGTTTGTTTGGCAGCCCTCTTCAAAAACATGGAAATAGAAGTTGGGAGAGCATTAGCGTATACTTTGATTTGCAACTCCTGAGTAGGCTTAGCTTCGGGCTGGAATTTATTTAAGATGGTGGTAAATCTTTGATTGAAATATTTAACCCTTTCCTTCGAACTCATGGTGGCAGCGAACAAGTCAGTCATCAAAGCTCATGTAGTAGTTTCTTCTGCACTTTTATCTAGAAAATCCTTCTGGAACTTTGTCCAACTAGTTATGGATCCTACATGTAAGTTAAAATACCAAGTGGAGGAAAATTTCTCGAAAGTGTAGGGGAACAGCCTGCAAACTATGTCTTCATGTTGGCCATCCATCATTCTAATAGCTAGTATGAATTTCTTGATATGGTCTTCAGGAAATCCTAAGGTTTCAGGGTTAAATTTAAGGAGTAACTTCTCTGGGTGTCGAGGGAGGTTATGTACTCGGCCAGGGATGGCCAAAGAATATCTAGCCAACCAAGGTTGATTATTCTGAGGTGGGTTTCCCTTCTCTTCATCATGGTCATTATTATCTTCCATGTCTTCATATTGTTTTGAGTTAAACCCTTCCTCTTCTGAAAATTCGTCGGGCTCAGAGTAGTTACCGGTCGGTGTCTCGGGGATTAGATTAAGAAGATGTTCGATTTTGGTGAGGAAGAAATATATTAAGTCTTCTAATGTGTGCACGAAAACATGACTGGTCTGCTTTTTTTTTTTCTTCGAGGAAGTAACGGAACTAAGGGCAGTGCACCGATCTGTCGAGCATATTCTCTTGTGATTCTTCTAAATTGATTCAAGTCCTCATGAGGAAGAGCATAGTTTATATCAAGGAACAGATGTTCTTCCTTGGGCTGGGGTGAGTTACTCGTTTCAGGAGTACTTAGTGTGTGTGGCCTGTCTTGGGAATGAATAGCCATGCATGTGGGTTGTTTTGAATCTACAGGTTGTCTAAAATATTATGTGAAATATATATTCATCCATTCATTTTCAGGCCCTCCTTCTAGTGCCAATTATGTTGAGGGGTCATAAATCCCTTTAACTCAACAGCAGGAACCAAACCCGCCACTAAGGCCCAATTAGACTTTGCAGCGTTTAATGGTGGAATAGTTCTCCAGATCTTGCAACCTGACCAAAATAATCGATGGGATTTACATTTTCTTGTAAAGGTTTCCTCCTTTGGTTCAGACGTTCTCTTTTTGTATTTTATTTAGGTGGGACCAATATAAGAAAAAATCCGGTTAAAACCAACTAGGTAACAAAGTGGGAACAAGCTTAACTACTGGAGAAGAGGTTGAGCTTGGGATAACCCTTTCAATCTAGCATGCAGAAAATGATTCTCTACCACAAGCCTAGTACTAATACATTAACCGTGTTGGTATTCCAATTACTGACTGAGATACAATTTATCAGAAGAAAACATGCATGCGATAAACGATGGCAAGTAAAATAATTCACTTAACTCTAATCACCAATCACATAGTAACACAATGATTTATCTTCATCATTAAAAAAAAGAATTGTAAAACATTTGCATCAAATAACTTATCAACAGTTTTAGTATCTCTTAATCATTATAGAATCCATTCATGAGACGAAATAAGAAATAATTCTTCTCCACATCCAATCATACACGTTATTGATAAAGAAAACACAAACTTGTCTCTGGTCCAAGAAGGAATTCTCAATTAAAGGCAGCTCTGAAATAGTTCTTTACAAAACCAAAAAATGAGGGTCTTTGCAACAACCATCGACCTTTAACTAACCGGTCGATAGTCCTACTTAGAACATTCAATTAACTAAAACTAACAATAAAGTGTAGCTAAGTAAAACAAAACTCACCACATGGTGCTTTCTTCTTTCAGTCTTTCTAAGAGTCATCTCAAGATCTCACTTAAGTGGGTGATTCTTCTCATACTCTGACCACTTGATGAAAAAATCCTCGCATGTGTTGGCATATGGGAATCTATGTTGTTCCATTGGGGATGAGTGAATCTCTCTTATCTCTACTGCTTGTGCCCGATATTTGACTATTCTGGAATTTAACTGTTGCAGCATAGCCTGATCTTTGATTGGGTGCTCCATGAACTGTCGCACCTGACCTGGCACCATATCTATCACCTTAGCTATTTTATAGGCCCATGATGAGTCTTGTTCGGTGTGAGTCTTGACTATGTCGCGCAAGTCGACAAATTCGTCGGGTGTGCCAAACTCGGGGAGACCGATGTCTTTCATTACCTAGTTGATCTTGATCCATATTTTCTCACACTTGACCCATTTTTCTTGGATTTCCTGATGAGGTTCTCGAGTCATTTTTTCCCAATACTCGGTCAATTTATTTATGGGATCAAGGCTGTTTTATTTTAACACTTGAATGTCATGCTCTTATGTATCTCGGCCCTGTTGGACCACACTGATATAGTCAACCCTTTCCACAGCTTGTTATGATTTCTCGAACCACCTCTCCATATATTTGCACGTCACAAGTGCCATGAGGGTGTCTTCCTGAATCTCGGCTATCCTTGTAGTGAAAAGGTACCGCTCGTCTGTAAATTTGCTATAGTCCTCCTGGAATTTGCTCCTTAGGAACATTGCATCATGTGTGGTGTCCTGATATTTCTCCAAGTGGAAAAAATGTTCCAATTCCTTTAGGGCAATGGCCATCTCCTCTTCATCTCTTTTATCTCTATCCAGGGTGGCATCTGTGATTTTCATCCCTACGCCGATAAGTTTGGATGTCTTAGCGTGCTCTGTGTTGATCATATTTTCCTTTGTAATGATCAGGATGGAGCGATCTAAATTGATCCTCCTCTTCTTGGTGGTTCTCTAGACGATAGCTTTCCTTTTCTGGTCATAAGCGATGGCATGTGTGTCGGCTACTTCTTCCATAGGTTCAAGGATTTGTTGATCTCCCCGGGTGAGTGTATTCCCCAGACTCTTGATGGTATATACTTGTTCAAGACTGGATTCTTGAACTTCCTCCCTGTGTTTTGAAGGTATGTCTTTAGTTTGTCACTCATCGGGGAGTTGAGTATCGATTGAAATTGAGGCATCGAGGGTAGGCTCAGTACTTACTTGATCATCGGTCGATTTCCTACTGTGGAGCTTCTTCCTTTGGTTCGCCCGACCCTGGGTCATCCTTCGGACTGTCTGCTTGGGTCTCTGGTGCATTAGGCAGCTCAGTGTCTAGGACACTCTTGACTTCTTGTTCATTCTGTGGAAGCCCCTGAATTTGAGCATCGAGAACTGGGGAAGATTTCCTCTCTGCCTCCTTTTCTTCTTTGATATGTACAAGGGTCACAAGGGATACCTCCGGGCTCTCATCATCATCATAGATTTTAATTAATTCATGGAGGGGGTCTGGAGCACTTGTTCCCGTTGATACCCCGACTGTCTTCGGCTGAGTTGAAAATCCTGTGGGCGATCTAGTCGGTGGCGTTGTGAATACAGGGTCATCTAACCTGATGATTTCATCAAGATCTAGTAATTCAGGGCCGCTTGGTCACATCTGGCTTCCATCTAGGTTATCGGTAGGGGACCTTGTCATTCCCATGAGATATGGGTCGTCTTGTAGTTGATCAATTATTCATTGCGCCTATTCTATCATGTGCAATCCTCTCTCCCGCTCATCCTGAGTCATAGGGAAACCTTTTTCTTGTACCGGAGCTATAAGGGGGGCTTCTGCTGCTTCTGTCACTATCATTTATTCCCTATCCCTGAGGGCCCCTTGAGCCGATTTCTCTAAGAGTTTTGTCTATTCCTCCAGGCTCATGGCTTTGAACCTGGACATTTTGGGGTCAGCCATCCTTGCCACCACCTTGTCCCAGTCTTGGGAATTTTCTATGAATACTTCATCTTCTAATTTTTCATGGGCGTGTGGCCAGTGGGACGATACTTGTGAGGCGTGTTTAAAGACTAGACCCTTTGGGTCGTGTTTGCGAAATCGGTCGGTCTAGAATATGAACTCTAATTGGCTTAGCCCTTCCTATTTGTCTTGAGCAGTGTCCTTCACCATGTAGAATTCTACATGGAAACCATAAGGTATGAACCCCCTTTTCTTGTCCTTGACCAGAGTGGCATTGTAGCCTTGCAGGATGGTCTGGTAGCATATCTCCCCCACTACAAGCCGGTCAGGGACATGCACTGGTAGAATATGTGGTGCTCCGGTGGCCCCAAACACCCTGATGTACATGTCTCGCTCGTCCAAGTACCAGTGGCCTACCTTTGATATCATCTTTTTGGCCACGGTCGATAGTCTCGGGCGTTATTTCTTGAAAAGAATGAAATAAATATGCGCGACGAATTCATCGCAAATGAGGGAGTAGGATTTCTTGTACCTATTCTCCCATAGGATGTTGAAATATATGTGGACCAGGAGTTCTACGACATGCCAGCTCAGGTTCATGCCGACAAAAATGTTTCTGGAACACATGACATCCAATTAGTATGAAGCCACATAGAAGGCTGGTGTCTCTCCTTCTTTTGGCATCTGATCTTGTTGTATGTAGATGCTCAATTGTTTGGAAATGATGGCTCCCCAGTTGAAGCCGCTCCCAAAAATGGCCATTGTGTAAGCTAGAGGCATCCATGCCTCTGAAAATCTAGAGCAGTCTTTCTCCCTATACAATCAGCAGATGAGAACCATCAGGTAGATGTATGGCTCCCTTAATTTTGTCGTCTTGTACTAGCCAGTGCTCCAGTTGGTATACTTCTTATCTTCTCTCCGCCATGAGGCCATCAGTCATCTGGTGTCATGGCACTCATAGAATTTCACAACAAAATCTGTATTCAGCCGTTCCTCGGGCTCTCGAAGTTTGTAATATTTTTTGACCTCCACCAGAAGGAATACTCCGACACACCCGCCATTGTCGTCATTAATCAAACATTTTTCTGTGTCTGTGTGTTCAATGAGCCACTTCAGGAGCTCAATGCAGGGGAACATCGGGGTTCTCTTTTCTACCATGTGCAGATACGATTGTCGAATATTCAAAAAAACTTTGTCGTCGATATTTCCCATGTCTGGGTCACTGTGAGGGATATATTCCAGGAATTCTTCATGGCTTATCTTTTTGAAGAGTTCTCCCCACTGTGGGAGTTTCTCCTTGGTCCCTATGTTGGCCTTTATGTCTCCAAAGGCTGAAGGTTGGGTGAAAACCTTCTTTGTAGATGTCTTAATGGTTGGTTCCAGCCTCAGAGTAAATTCTAATTGTTTTGTGGCCCCTGGAGAAGAGCCTTCTCCTACCTCTGGTTCTTTTAGCATCGGTGCCATCGGTGATCGCCTATTGGTTGGATTTCTTGGAGGCATTGTTCCTGCAATCAAAATAAATCTTTTAAAGACAGCGTATAGGGAAACACTAGATAAAATATATATAGGAAGTGTAAGCATAAAAAATCCACAGACTGGTACATACCTGTAAATCTTTCTAAACCTGGTTATTTGATACTCACGGGATCTCTGCATCTTTTGAATTGCTCATTTCACTTCTTTGGATGCTCTGAAACTCTTTTGCGTGTAGAATGATTTCATTTACAATGGCTCAAGAGAATTTAAAACTGGGGAAGAACTTAATGTGTTGTAAAAACCATTTAATTTGGGTGATGAGTGGAATTCAAACAAATCTGTTGTTGAATCTCTGAAACTTGAATTCATCATGGGTTGACGGTGGAGGGTGATGTGGTCTATCGGTAATTTCAAACGGTTTTTTTTATTCACACATGAAGTGGCAACTAATGCAGGATTTGGAATTAATTAGTCCCTTAAATGCTCTAAATATAATCGTATCTAGCACTAAAACATCCCATCGTGTCTCTTTCTCAGTGGGTGGATTGGGGATCGGGGATGTGCTATGAATGTTTTCATCGATGTCCCTCGCAAAAGCTTCGACGTAGATCGATTTCTTCGTACAATGCTGACGTGGAAAAACTGACTCGGGGGTGACTTGGACCTAGGGAACCAAGAATGACTCTGGGTAAAACTATACCGTACGGTTCTCCATATGGAAAAGACACGTGGCATTGAAGACTAGTGGTTTAACCTGTGTGTATTAGTCGAAGTCAAGACTTTCTTCAAGTTGTGCGTTCTAAAATAAATTTGGGCTCATCGATGCCGAAAAGGTATTGGGGGTCGGCGATCAAGGATAAACCTATCGCCTATTTTTCTTCAGATTAGCTTTCTCAAAAACTCTCGATGTCGAAACGCTTCGGGAATCGGTGGTCGGGGAAAACTTTTTAGCGTGGTTAGAATGTTCGTCACAATTCGGTCTTCTCCAATTCTGATAAGCACGTCAGGTATCGACTATCGGTGATATCATTTCTTTCTT
>ML797239.1:130574-141912 GCA_009831015.1 Picea engelmannii | reverse complement strand
GAATCGGGGTTCCCGGAGACAAGAGATTTGTGCACAAGGAAATCGTGATACGCGATTCTCCGATACAATCAGGACCGTCCATCATTTGAGGGACGCGTGTCAGTGGATCTAACATAGTCGGGGTTCGGCATATCGGGGTTTACAAATGCAAGGAATTCTTGCCATACGGAATCGCGAACCGCGAAACCCCGATGAGTGGGAGCCAGCTGTCAAACCCACTAGCGGAGGAGGGCAGAGCTGTAGGAAGGACGCGTGTCAAGCACCCGGAGAGAATCGGGAATCGGGATACTGCGGGTCCCGTGGACGTGGGTCTTGTGATATCGGAAACCCCGTAGCCCCGATGGGGACAAGGTAGTGATCACAGAGTTGGTCATGTGGACCAGGGGATAAACCAGTGGGGCTAGCATGAACAGAAAGGCGCGTCGCGAATCGGGAATTCGCAATTCCCGTGGACATGTGTTTTGCGTCATCACAAATGCCATAGCCCCAATGGGAAGTTATCCGGCGGTGGTCTTATGGTAAGTGGTCACATAGACTACTGTATAGCATAGAGGGCTAATGCGTTAGGAGCATATCGGGGATCGGAGAACTGCGAGTTCTGAGAACTCGTGAATTACGACAACGGAAATCCCGAAACTCCGATAGGAGTAGCCCCGTACAGAAGGTAAGACCACGGTCGTAAAGGCAGTAAACCACAGGCTTGGCCTGGGGACCTAATGCGTAAGGAGCGCATAGGGATTTGGAGGATCGCGAGTCATGGGGATGAATGAGTTTTGACATTAGAAACCCTGAATCCCGATAGTGAACCAGGTATTGGCATTTCGCTAAGGCAGGTTTGTGGGAACTTCTCAATTGTGGGAAATTAACCCAAAAATTTTAAATTATGATAGTGGATGTGTTACAGGTACACAACCAATCCTAGTAGCACACAGCTACTACCTAGTGACACATAGTCACTACTAGTGGACCACATCGACCATAGTAGTACATAGCTATTGTCTAGAGACATACACTCTCCACTGGAATCAACTAGTAGCTACACAAGCTATCACCATGCAGTACAACAATCTCCTATCATGAAACCATATCATCATTTGCATCATCTCTCGAGGCCATAATCCATCTGAGTAATCGAGCGTGATATTGAATAAGTCACTCACTCAACATAGTGATACCAGGACCATTCTTCTAATCTGGACATACGTCCAAGAAGAATGATTGTCCCAACAAATGTTGAATGTCCTTAATGGCTACAAGAAACATCCTCTCCACTGTATCATCTCTAAGTTGTACTAGAATTATGTGAATGCATCATATCTAAGTTGTACTGGCATGATGTAGAGTACCATCTACATCATCTCTAATATGTACTAGCATGATGCGCATGCATCATATCTATAAGTTGTACTTGTATGATGTATATCAATGCCTCTACATCATCTCTAAGTTGTATGATCATCTCTAATTTGTACTAGCATGATGCTCTGCATCATATCTAACCTATACTATCATGATCATATCTAGCATGACGTGAGTCACCTACATCATCTCTAAGTTGTATGATCATCTCTAAGTTGTACTAGCATGATGTGACTCAGGAATAAGCAGTGTCTCTAAGTTTTACTAGCATGATGTCAATGCATATAAGTTGTACTATCACGATGCGCCTTAGGAAATCTATATCATATCTAATACATACTAGCATGATGTTGAATCATCATCTCTAAGCTATACTAGCATGATACACATCAGCAATCTGTCATCCTAGACCATTCTCCACAGGGATAATGTTTGTCCATCAGCACTCCCTCTCAACCGAGAAATTCATCTCCTCCCTTTCAACCAAGGGAGAAATCTCCACAAGTCCTAGCTTGTCCCTCAAGTATGAAAAATGTATCTTGGGCAGAGGCTTCATCAAAAATATCAGTTGTCTACTCATCGGTGGAGATGTACTGGAGAATCACTTCTCCCTTCTAAAATTTATCATGGATAAATTAGTACTTGATCTCAATGTGATTCAACCTATCATGGAACACGGGGTTCTATGAAAGCTTCACACAGCTTTGATTATCACAATATATTACAGTCGAATCCAGCACCTGATCAAATAGTCCAGAAACCAAATTACGAAGCCATGTTTCTTTCGTACAAGCATCATAAGTTGCAATATATTTTGCTTCTATAGTGTTGAGTGCAACGGAATTTTGTTTCCTTCTATCCCATGATATCATAGCAGATCCCAAACTGAGACATACACCAGAAGTACTATTTTTTTCATATGCACTCCCTGCCCAATCTGAATCAGTGAATCCATGCAATTGTACATCACTATTTGAGGCATATTTCAAACCATAGTTTAGTGTCCCACGAAGATATCTCAAAATATGATTTGCAGCTATCAAATGCTCATGTCTAAGTTCCACCTGGAACTGACTCAACGTGTTCACAGAAAAGCAAATGTTTGGACGGGTATTAACCAAATACATCAATGAGCCAATCAATTGTTGGTACAGGGACGAATCTACTAGATCAGAATCAGAGTCTCCCAACTTCCTCATATATGTCACCATGGGAGTTTCCATTTATGTGAAATCCATCATCCCAAACTTCTCAAGGATCTTTACAACATACTTCCTTTTCCCTAGGAATATTTCACCATGCTTATGTCATACTTATAGTCCCAAATAATAATGCATGAGACCAAGATCCTTCATATTGAATTCAGAGGCTAGCTCCTTCTTACACTGAATAATGAGAGGCTATGCACCTGTCGGAAAAAAAAACATCAATATATAGTAGTTGGATCATAGGTGTGTCATTCACAACCTTGTAATAAGGATATGGATCAGCATATCTCTTGGAAAAATCCAAGTCTCGTCAAGTAACTATCAATTCATGCATACCAAGATCTTGGAGCTTGCTTGAGTCCATACAAGGCCTTCTTCATACATGGGTTTCTCTCGGGTGTACCTCAAAACCTTTAGGTTTCTCTATGTAAACTTCTTCCTCAATTACTCCATTCAGAAAATCGATCTTTACATCCAATGTCTTATGTAAACTCCAACCCATGGATACTGCAAGAGATATGGTGACTCTAATAGAGGTATATCTGGAAACTGGAGCAAAACGTCTCATCATAGTCTTCTACCTCTTCTTGGAGATCCCTATAGCCACGAATCTTGCCTTGTATTTATCAATACTCCCATCTACTGCATGCTTTATCTTGTAAACCCATTTTGAAGTGACTACAGACTTTCCTTCAAGTCTAGGTATCATAGCTTCCTTCCATTCTTTCTTCTTGACTGACAACCAAAGATCTTCAAGTGTTTAACACTTGGCTTCTTTCCGGAGAAAGCTTCTTCCGGAGTTATGTTCTTCAATATATGATGAGGACTTCTATTCTGAACATATACGGTTTTCATATTTTCTTCTCCCCATAGAAATATGGATATATTTTGGTCATTCGTCATTTCCTTAATAGATTCTTCAATGGATCAGTTCTTTCTTTCTACTACACCATTATGCTGAGAATTGTAGGGAGTAGTGAGCTCCCTCCTAATACCTACATCTCTGTATAATTTATTGAAATCATATAAGGTGTACTCTCCTTCTTAGTGATGAGGTTGACATTGGTCCACACACATCTGAGTGAACAATGTCCAAAACTTCTTTTTCTTTCCACGCTTCCTTTAGAATTGGTACTTGGTGAGATCACTTGCCTCGCCACTTGTTGGAGTCATCTGCTCCATTTTTTCAACTATCATTGTAGCTCATTCTCAGAGCTATCACATGTGACCTACTTGGAACAAGAACAACAAGAGAAAAAGTATTTCCAATAACATTTCAATAAGAACATATATATGGTAACAAGGATTATAGAATTACCAAGGTGACCTGCCCGTGAATAAGAAATATCTCCTAGAGGAGATGTTAGTTCATTTTTCAAACAAGTGCAATAAGCATCTATATCAATAGTACTTACATGCAACCAAGTATACCTAGAAATAATAGAACCTTTCAAAGATTGTTTTCACAATTATAGTGTTTACTAGTACTATAGTAACTATCAAACTTGATATGTGCAAATTGAAACTTAACAATTTGATCAATCAAACCTGGAGCCTCAATTGCTTGCTCCTCTAAATGTACTGAATCTAAGATCGTTGCTTGGACAAGGTCTCTTGTACATTCCCTGCAAGACATACTCATGTTTTTCTAGATGATATAACATGAAAAGTATATACAAGTGCATACCTTTGAAATTTGCAGCATCCTTCAGCTTGTCTTCTAATCTGAAACTAGACACCATATTGACAAGAAGAAGTTAGAAACTAAATCAAGAAGGTTAAATTATTAGAACAATCTAGAAACCCTAAAATTTCAACTTTGACCACAAAATCAACTTTGACCAAAAGTCAACCTTTGACTTTGACTTTGACCAAACACTCAAACTTGATGTTTTTGCTAGATGAGGAAACCAAAGGGTGCGCTAGGCTAGGGTGCACTAGAATACCCAAATTTTGTGCCAAATGCTTCACTTAAAGTTCCCAAAGAATTAGATTAGGGTTTGTTGCAGGTGCAAAATCAGAAACCCTAGTTGCAGTTGCAACTAGTGCTATAACAAGCTTGACAAAGAACTCTTGTTCTACCTTCTAGCGGACTGTTGTGAAGGTAGTGTGGGCCCATAACCAGTTAAAATATTTGATGTGCTTGTTTTACCATAGACAATATCACTATTTTCACCCAACCATAGGCACGCAGCCACCCCCGAGCACCATAACCTTTGCTAGATAGAATGATTTTGGAAGCAACATTATAACCAATAGATAATCAAGAAAGCACATCTTTCTCCAAATACAGTTCACCAAAGAGAAAGTCCCAAATCCAAAGAATAAGAACAATACTCAGTTGCAACAGTTGTAGTTGTAGTTACCAAGAATACCACCAAGAATGTCACCAAGAATACCACTAAGAGATACTAGAAGGTAGGGCACATATCTTAGGCTACATAGCGCTAGAGAGAGAGGCCAAGAACCACTCTAGAAGATCCACCTTCCATCCTTGCAACTGCGGCTCCAGACTTGCGCCAGACTTGACTTAGAGAATGAGTGAAGTGAGTGAGTACAAATGAGTTAGATCATCTCTTATTTATAGTGGTTCTTGTCACCTGTCTGATTCGAATTGTCCTTTTAGAGGCTAATACTTTAATATTAATTATTTTACTGAGTCGACTTGTCTTCTAGGGTTTTTACACATCTTTTTAGGGTTTCTCTTGCTTCTGGAATATTCTATTCTAGCTAAAGGTTACACATGGAGATTAATACCTCACGTAACTACCATAATATCAACAATGCATGTAATGCTCTGTAGTTGTTAATATACTTAGACACTTAGGATTTAGTTAAGATCGGCTTGATCTAATGTGTCGTTAGGTTAAAGTGTGTTTCTTTAGTATGCATTTGTATTCATTTGTAATCTGACAGCCATGATATGTCCCTGACATAGAGTGATCTGATGGCTCATATTTTACTCGATCTTAACTACTACTTTGATATTTGGCTTAACACCCGATTGTTCCATGATCTTTATTTAAAGAGAATGGAAGATCATTTGATGATCGATTGTGAGAAAGCCTTAGTAACATATTTTCTTTTGCATTAATAAATTGCTCCAAGTGGCCACGTTGGTTGGGATCGTGCATGTTTCCCCACAGGGGTTTTACCATGTAAAAACATCAGTGTATTGATCGTTGATCTAGTTATGTGAGTGGTTACTAAAGGTGTTCGTCCTCTATTTAAATACATGTATTTTCGGACATGGTATCCAAGTGCATTTGAATACTCGCTCCTGTTGTAGATTGAGATCTTGAAGTCGTGTTTCTGCATCTATGGTTTCTGCCATTTTTGTACGTTTTAAGGCTGAGAGGACTATTCCATTGTGTTTGGAGCGCTCATTTCAGTTAGGAACACTTTTCGTTTCACTTGAAAAGGTTTTTGTTTTCCCAAGATACGACCATTTCAATCGGATTCAGAGGTATAAAGTCTGAATACGCCCTTTTTTTTAATTTTTATAGAGATAATATTTTGGTTTTATATTTCAGTTTCGTGTTTTTGTTTTCGGGTTGCTACTCTTTCTAGTCTATGTATTCCCTTTTACCTGCGCTCTATGTGATCTTTAGAAATCAGAAATAGAGAGGAAAGTGTTTTCATGTTTGTGTATGCTCTTTGTCGAGTGCTCTGTGTGATCTCAGCAAATCAGAAACAAAGGGAAAACTTGCATTTTTCAAGTAAGCTAACCGAGATCTAACTCATTTTGTTGTCGAGAAGCGCACTTTTTTTAGTATGTGAATGCATGAAAAGAATTTTTATTGAGCACACACTCCAAAGCCATCTTCAACAACAACAACAATATAATGTGGTTTGCACTAGCTCGCTTTGTTGAAAGTTACTTTACTTAGTAAGAGATCTTGAGTTCAAATCTTTTTTTTGTTACTTTTTTTGAAAAATTTTATGCATTCATTACAAAGTGCATTTCACTTAATTATAAAAGTGAATCACCATTAAATAACTTTAATATTTTATTTTAAGTTATTTTTTGTATGCAGCTTTCATTTACAAAGGAACTTCATTGTAAAAGTGATTCTCACTTATTCTATAAAAGTGAGTCACTTCATAAGTAATTTAAAAGTGAGTTTATATGGACAGTTAGATAAGGGGGAGCATCACCACATGAATCGTCTTCTACTTGTCACGTGGCTCTTTGGTTACCATTTATGCCTTTTTTCAAAATGGCATAACTTTCACATTCAAAGTGTCGTTTTTTTAAACAACCTATTTTTTCGAGAGTTTTCCATCTAGACCATCAATTTCATCCTTTAAATCCGTATTCTCTGCATATTTTAATATGCCTTATCCTGGTGATATTTTGCTTACCATCACCAACTACTCATGGAAATTCCATATGGAAGATTTACTAAGAAGTAAAGGATTGTAACGGATTACCTTGGGAAAAGAGAAAGAACCCACTTATGATGAAAAGAAAGTCAAATGGAATAATAAGAATGATGAAGCACATGGGCTGATCATAATATTCATTTCTCTTGATTTAAGATTTCACCTTCAAGGACTTAATACCCTCGATGAAGCTTGGGAAAATCTTGAAGCTATGTTTGGTAAACACAATATTATTCGATCCCACCAGCTGGAAAATCAATTAATGACTCTAAGTCCAAATTATTTTCCTTGCATTGAAGATTACTTATCTAAGTTCAAAACACTTAGACTTGTATGCATAGAATGAAACATAGATCTGAAGGAAGATTGATGCATATATGGTATTCTCGCTAAGCTTGGAAGCCTTAAAAGAGGCGATGAAGAAGCACAACATCAGTATTGATTTGTCTTCTTCTTCTTCCCATGGACATTCACTTTATGTTTCTAGTTTATCCTTCAATGCAACTTCTATTTCTTCTTTTGATGAATGGTTTATTTATTATGGAGCATCTTATCATATGGCTAAAGGATAAAGCCATATTTTTTTCTCTTAATGAATGTAACACCAAGAAAATATTTGTCGGTGATGATAGATCTCTTAGTGTTGTAGGGTCTAGGAATAGTTCAGGTAGATAATGATCATTTCAATGATGTAATATGTGTTCCAAGTATTTCCAGCAACCTTTAATCAAAGTATTAAATCACTCATTCAAGTGAAGGTAAAATCATAGAGTTTTCATCTCACCAAGTTGTAATCAAGGATTTAAAGATCTTAAGCATGTCCTTGCAACTAGGTTGTACAAGTTTGACAACTTAGGGTCATTATATTTTCCATCGGTTTTTGTTGTTCATAGTGATGACTTGAGAAAACGTTGGCATGAGCGGTTTGGTCATCTAAACTATCACTCATTGCAACAACTATGTTATCAACACATGGTGACTGGTCTTCCTCTTGTTTCTTGCAGAGATGGTATTTGTGTCGGTTGTGTTCTCAACAAACATCATCAGAACAGTTTTGAAAAACGTGCATCTTGGCATGACTCAACCCCTTTGCAACTTGTTCACAGTGATTTGTGTGGTCCACTTTCTTCTCCTTCTTTCTCTAGGTGCAAGTATTTATTAACTTTCATTGATGACTTCTCCAAACGCACTTGGATTTACTTATTAAAACTTAAAAACAAAGTGTTTGACATTTTTTTGGCCTACAAGGCCCTTGTAGAAAAACAATCTGGACATCAACTTCAAAGGTTAAGAACAGATAATGGAGGCGAATATGTGAACAATAAATTTACAATTTAATGCATTGCACAAGGGCATTCAAATGCAACATATTGTTCCATATACACCACAACAAAATGGTGTTGTCAAAAGAAAGAATCACACATTAAAAAAAAATGACTAATTGTATGATCCAATCTAAAGGATTAAGTCTTCATTATTGGATGAAAGCCATTAACTGTGCAAATTACATAGTAAATTGTACTCCCACAAATGCTCTAAAAAATATATCATCGAAAGAAGCATGGAATAAATCTAAGCTAGATGCAAGCCACTTTCGTGTATTTGGCAATGTAGCATGGGCTCACATTTATGGTGAGAAAATGAAAGCTTTACGGCCTAAAAGTGAGATGTGTAATTTTTTTTTATATTCTGAAGATGTCAAAGGTTACAAACTTCTTCAACCTCATTCCAATGAAATTATTATTAGAAGAGATGTTAAATTTGATTAAAATATATTGGTCTGCGAGCCTAATTTGGCATTTGCGCCATCATCGGCCTGCAAGCCACCTTTGGCATTTGTACCATCTTTTGTTCCTATTCTGGTTTCTTCTTCAGATGATGATAGTGAGGATGAAAATCCACCTCCACCTTCTCACCTTCCTCCATATGAGTCCATTGAAAATGAATCTACACCAACACCATCGCTCCCTAGATGGATCCATTCAACACGAGAAGTAATTGGTGATCTTGTAGGTGATCCTTCATATTAGCGTCGAACTCATTCACAGTTTCAGTGAGCCTCTTCTCTTTTGGTTCAAGTTTCAGAGACTCGTGATCTAGAAACATTTGTAGAAGCTTCAGGTCATCCAAATTGTGACACAACAATGAATGTAAAGTATCGTTCTTTAATGATGAACAATACTTGGGATCTTGTACCTCTTCCAAAGGGAAGAAAACTTGTTAGATGTAAATGGGTGTTCTATCCCTTACTACCTCATATAAATGGGAGGTCCATCAAATGGATGTTAAAACTGACTTCTTGCATGGGGATTTGTAAGAAGAAATCTACAATGAACAACCTCCTGGTTATGTCCAAAATGACTCCATCCTTGTTTGTCGCCTTAAGAAATCTTTTTATGGTCTTAAACAAGCTCATCGAGCTTGGTATGCCAAAATGGATAGCTTTCTTCTTGATACCAACTTTTCTAGATGTCATGCTGACCCTAATTTCTATACCAAGAAAGTAGGAAGCCATCTCATAATCCTTGTTCTTTATGTTGATGACCTTATCCTCACTTGTAGTGACCCAAAACTTTTAACCCATGTGAAATCTAGCCTTAAAAATAAGTTTGAAATCACATAATTAGACTACTTGCATTATTTCCTTGGCCTCCCAGTATTACAAACCAAGGAATCTTTCTTTCCCAGTGTAAGTATGTTTGTGACCTTCTTCACCACTTTCACATGGATTATTCTAAACCATTCCCTTCTCCCTTCCATTCCGGAGTCAAACTTGTTGTCACTTGTACTTCTCTCGAAGTTGATGCCACTTTATACCATAAGTTAGTTGGTAGGCTCTTATATTTGACTCATACACGTCCTGATATCTCCTTTGTTGTTGGTCTTGTTGTCCGGTATATGAAAACACCCCATGAGAGCCGTTGGAAAAAAGAAAAAAGGATATTGTATGTTAGGAGTTCAGGAAGTTATCATTAAGGGGGGAATAGGCTCTAATGCCACCCTCCTCCTATTGTGTTGCCTTTGTAGATCCTTCAATCCTATCTCAAATTGTTCATGAGGGGGGATGTTAGGATATTTAGACACTAGGAGTTAGTTAAGATCAACTTGGTCTAATGTGTCATTAGGTTAAAGTATGTTTCCTAGTGTGTTTATTTAGTATGCACTAATATGAATTTGTAATCCGACAGTCACGATATGTTCTCGACATAGAGTGATCTGGCAGTTCATATTCTCCTTGATCTTAATGGCTGCATTGATCTGTGGCTTAACACCCGATTGGTCTATGATCTCTATTTAAAGAGCATGGAGGGTCATTTGTCTATGATCAATTGTGAGAAACTCTCTGTAACATATTTTCTTTTGCATTAGTAAATTTCTCCAAGTGGCCACGTTGGTTGGGGATGTGTATGTTTCCCCACACATAAAAACATCAATGTTTTGATATTTGATCTAGTTGTGTGAGTGTGACTGAAGGTATTCATCCTCTATTGATATACATGTGTTGTTGAAAAACAGTGAGCAAATTGGCTAAGTATAAGAGAAATTGGGTTGGGCTAAGATA
Source organism: Picea engelmannii (assembly GCA_009831015.1). NCBI lineage: Eukaryota > Viridiplantae > Streptophyta > Pinopsida > Pinales > Pinaceae > Picea > Picea engelmannii. The sequence goes on along the minus strand of ML797239.1, from coordinate 131,397 downwards.
AAGAGAAGCATATAGCTCATTTCCTTTGCCTTGGTAGTTAATAACCCGACGTAAGAGTGGCATCTACAATAGGTACCTACAATTGAGTGGAAAATCACTCTTACGCACTAGTTTCCTGGACCCTCTTTAGTTAAAAGAGAAGTGCCTTATCATTGTTTATGAATATGTGAAATTCATGTTTATTTTATGTTAAAAACTCAATATATCTTGCATGTGCATGATTATGCTTATTATTTTTACTGCATTTTAATGTGCACCTACACGTACATTTCATTAAATAATGGTATTTCCTGGGACATTTATTTAGATGTTAATGTGGAGATATGGTCTCTGAAGAATTTGGAACCTATAACATGGCTAGTCGTCCCATGACTGGGATTGCTAGGTGATGATACTACACTATTGATCAATCTCCTTACTACTCAATCTCTTCCCCCATACTTGTCCAACATGCCCAATGAATCTACACTAATGGAAAAGGACCCAGTTTTGTCATTACCAATGGTAAGGCCCCTAGAAGATCCCTTTCCAAGTTCAAATAAACACTTTGCGAACTTTTCTAGATTCTCTTTAGCATAGGAGTGCCATGTACAGAAATCTTTCAAATAGATGACAATGTCGCGTAGATATAAGGGTCCCACGATACCTTTCCTATGACTTTCATCTTCTACCTCATATTCAACAACTAATCATTATTTTTTAAGTTGAAGCACATTGCCTTTAACAAGAAATGGAGAGACCCATAAAATAATAAAATCAAGACCTGGTTGGAGGATAGGGGGTCTCATCACGAGCCAGCCTATTAGGTCCATGGGCATGTAGC
>ML797239.1:80003-129276 GCA_009831015.1 Picea engelmannii | reverse complement strand
ACTCTCATATTATCATTTGTTCCTTCAAGATTGTCGCTACTAAAAGTGACTCCATTAACCCTAAAAACATTGATCTAAGCCTTGCACTTGAGTGATTGATGAAAACAACTCTCAAAACTTTTACCTCAAGATATTTACTAACTTCTCATAACCCTAGAATGGACTAATTTACTAACCTACTTCTTGTTACAAAAGTAAGCTATAGCCATTTATTGCAGCAATAAAAGCACTTAAAAGCAATTACAAAGTTGATTTATACACTGCCTAATTAGCTTCCGACAACTGCTAGTACTTTGTTATTATTGAAGTCATTATTTTTTGTCACTTGTGAAGCTCTTTTAAGGCATTTATTGTGAAGCTATTATCTTATAAATATTGTTGTTATAAAATTATGTTTGCTTCATCATACATCAACTATTGTTTTTATTGATAAGTCCATGGTTTTATGAAGTACAAACATCAATTTGTACTTGCAAAAGATATCGTTTTCTTGTTGTTTTGTTCTGGGCAAGTACATCCAAGCACATCACTGCTTCATTGGTTAAAACCTTGGGACTTTCTGATCAATGTGACTTGTGAGAGGGGATATCTTTTATAAACACTTTAACCTTTGCCTTCTCAAACCCCCAGGTCACTGGGGACGTCTCCCCTGGACCATCAACCCTAAATAGAAAGAGGTATCTTATTAAGGTGACAGTGATAGGATAACCTCATGTTACACCAATTTGCCTCCCTTAGCCTTTCCCTTTGGGACAAGTACAAATTGCGCAATAACAAATGCAACTACAACTAAGCTTGTGGAATCAGTCTTTGTACTCAAAAGAAACCTTTGGCATCTTCTCCAATGAAGCATAGTTCACATTAGATGGAAACAAGAAGTGAAGTAATATATATGCCCAACCTCCAAGATCCCGATTGCCAAAGTGATTTTACCAACATGAAGAAGGTTGCACTTGTACCTTTTCAATATAGTAACTGTCTTTACATGTATCTAGTTCCCACCATCAATAGCTTCCAAATTAGTTTAAGTTTCATAAGTATATTTAAACCCAGAAATAAAAATAAGTTTGAAATGTAAACAATTTTCGTAGTGTGATCCAAACTGAAACTAATAGTGAGCAAATTTATCATATTAAGAGTAATTTTTTTAACATAGAAAACTAAGATCAAATTGCAACACAAAGATTCGTTGCTCTATATTTTTTTATGTGCACACAAAGAAGTTAATATAATATTCAAATGATAATCTTCAGGGACATAATTCAAGGTAGAAACTCAATGACACTGCGATAGACAAATCTTTTGGTATATCCCAATCCCATTAAAAGCCTTGTTCTAGTTTTACTTTTGAGTCTTGCAAGTCATGAGCAAAATAATATTTGGTTCTTACAGTAGGTCTTTCGTGAAGGAAATCTTGAAGAATCCTTGGAAGTTGGAATCTTATTTAAGGCATCATAATAATGCTACAATTGTGCACTAAGGTTATAATTGTTCATTACAATTGAGCTACTAGGAATAGGTACATACAAAGTCATCCTCCTCTCATTTTCAAGGATATAAAATAAAATATTTTCCCTGTGTGGAAAACATGCCTTATCTTAGGTTTAACCAGGCATATAAAATACCACCTATCACCTCCATTGGAAAAAAATTGTGTCTATGTTCATAAATATCAGAAATTCATCTCAGAAATGGCTATCGTTCTCTATCAAACAAAATAAAGGACTAATATTGTAGTAATGAAGATCTTGGTCGACAAAGGAACTCATATGATTATTGACTTCACATTAAAATTCACTTCATCTCCGCCACCTTCAAGGAAATCCTTGTTATCCTTCACCATATTGATGTTGTGACTTGGCCCTTGAAAAAAAATCAGCATGTTTGATTCATGGAAACCTTCAAGTCAGACAACATAAGTCATGCTAACCTGCAAGAGATTGGTGTGAGGCACACTGAGGTTTGCAGGGCCTGCCCTGCAGTTTGCCCTCATGAAAGCATAGAAGTAGTTTATAACCAGTTTCTTAAGAAACCATGAATCCTTTCTAGCCTTGACATCTCCATGACCAACAAGATATACAACTCCTGATTCTTTAGCTTCACGCAGAGATGAAAGATCATACTCAAGACTTGGATCTTCCTCTGCAGACATGACACTTGTGGGTAATCCTGATGATGTGCTAGCTCCAAATAGAGGCCTTGATGGGACACTGTATTCTGTGTGTCTCTGGTCTGTCATCAAGGGTGTCCTCAGGGAGTCAGTGAAACCATTTGAAGGTCCTGCTCCTTTAGAATCAACTGATTCATCCTCTGAATCTATATCGATACTCTCGTTCTCAAGGGCAAGTTCTAAAGCCTCCTTTCGAAGAAACTTCTCAAGGCTCTCAATAAGTAATTGTTCAAAGGCCTCATAATGTTCCTTGCGAATGTCTTTGTACCCATATCTAGCCACACACCGAAACATGTTATAGTCCCTTGGACAAATTCTCCTAAAGAGAAAACGCTCATCTTGTGGCACAACAGGAACTGGTACATACTTTATACAAACAAATACGACAGTCGAATGTATTGCTGGAAGGCTTGTTAAAAACTGCCCAAAAACTGCAGGTACTCCACGAACAAGTTCACTATAAACTAACCCAATTCCTGGGACCCGGATTGTCCCAAGGTTGGATCCTAATTCTAACATCAAATCCATTGACATCTTTTTCCTCACTTCATTTTGATACTTCAAAACACTTCCATAGTTCCAAATGTACATCACAAGAAGGAAGCAGGTGGCAAAAACCAGTGGAAGCCAACCACCTTCCCCCACTTTCATCAAAACCGCAGAAAAATAAGTCAGCTCAATTGATCCAAATAGAAGAGGAAAGCCAATGGCAAGGAATATATTTTTCTGCCATATAAGAACCATGACAAGAGTCACTAGGCTTGTAGTCACCATCATCACCCCTACCTCTGCAATGCCTGCAATCAAAAAGAAAATTGATAAGTCAAGTTCTCTCAAGATTAAGGTTCTAGTTAAGCAGTGAAGGTATCCATTGATGTTAAGACCTATGTTGTTTGTGAGAGTAATTAATCCATGACAATCAATTTTTAACCAGCAATTCACAAATTTTGTCTGCTAAACTACACAAACAAATAAGCAAATTTTGCACTAAATTGAACAGTGCCATCTCTCCATTACCCACCATATGCATTTGATATCTCGGTGGTGCTCCTAAAAGAAGCACATACCAAGACACACATTATCATTAGGAACCAGTTGATGACAGGAATATAGATCTGACCCATAAACCGCCGTGATGTGTGAATTATTTTCAATCTGGGAAAGCATCCTAGGGCCATGGCCATTTTAATACATGAAAATGTTGCTGAGATCATTGCCTGACTTGCAATCATGGCAGCAGCAGTAGCTATCACAAAGACTGGCCAGAAAAGACCATCTGAATAATCACAGAGAATGTGAAATATATCAATCTAACTAAGCTTTGGCAATATGATCCTAAAGTTTAAACCCATATAAATTTATTCGCAATCAAACATAATGAGTGAGTTAAAAGCAACTAGAGCAGTTTTACCAACAAAGAATTTTCAAACATAAAAGAATCCTTGAGGCAAATATTTTGGCAGCTTCATCTTCCAATTCTAAGGGGCACTAATCAGTCAATTTAGAAGCTGATGGAATCTTGCCTGGAATTGAAGCATAGAATACCTTCTCCACCAAAGCTGGATGTTTCATGAGATATGCAGCTTGACCCATGTAAGCCAATAGCAAGCATGGGAATACTATAAATGTGAAGGCTATCTGCAAAAACCTTTTATATGTCAAGAACTCAAATATATAATTTGTGTAAGAATAAAATCTGTGCAATTTGATTTATGGTCTTAAAATTGGAAAAAACATATGTCCATTCTAAGAAGAAATCTATATATCACAGCAACGAATCTCAACAGTTGAAGGAAACTCTTTGAGTTCACCTGGATGGATCTTACTGAGAAGTGACCCAAATCAGCAAACATTGCTTCAGCTCCTGCAAATCACAGAATAAAGTGTTAATTCAGAGCCTTTTGAAGACCGAAGGCACAGAGATGTACGAAATTTCATTACTCTGATTAAGTTGAAACTGTCTGCTAATAAACATCTCATCATGCATAGTTTGTGTTTTGAATCCCCGTCCTTAATTTGTTCTTAGTGGATAAAAAACACTCATTTCATCATTTCACATAGACCCAGGGCCTAATATAGAATTCGTTCATTCATCCATGATTTCACTCCTTTTCTTTGTAAATTTATCATTAACTCAGACCAACAATTAACGATATGCTACAAACACAGTCTAAGGGGGATGGTGAAGATTTCTTAAGCCTGTTTCAGAGATCTGTCAGCATTGCCAAAAGTGCAAGATTCAGGGTTTATTGGACTGTGTGAGGTGCAGAGGCTTCCAGAGCTTTTTTGGGGAAAGAAATTTTATTAGTGATAGTGCCAGATAAAGAACCCCTTGGGGTTTGGAGAAGGCAGTGAGTATTATACATGTGAGAATATAACTACAGTGGCCACTGTCCACTTCAAAGATTTGCAAGTGCTTATCTGAAAAATCCACAATTCACAGATTCAAAACTTTAGTTTTTGGCTTTCATCTAGGTATAAGCATAGTTATCAGAACCAGACAGTCCAGACTAGTTCACAACAAAAGAAGCCTACACTGGTGCCAAACTGTCCTTCAGTCTGTTCGGCTGGTTCTGATCTGGACTGGACCTAAAGAAATTGGGCTCCACCTGTTCATCATCATGCCCAAAAAAACTGGAAAAAAATCAAGTGAAAAAAAAAGAGAAAAGGGCACCCTGCCTCCCAAACCCTAATTTATCATTATACAATGACACCCCCACCCTCTATATGCCTCACACTCTCATCAAAGTTACAAAAATCGTATCGGCGAAAAAATCACCAGGGATCCAGAAAACATCATTTCGGATTTATCGCGAAAACATCGGCAATATATCAGCAAACTTAAAAATCGGTTTTCCCTATTTTCCCCGATTTTCCTGATTTTTTGAAGAAAAATCGCGATTTTTTCCCAAAAAATCGTCAAAAAATCGGTCGATTTTTCCTGCAATTTTTTTTAGAAATTATCATTTTCTGGATCAAATCGTGATTTATCGCGATTTTTTGGCGATTTTTGTAACAGAGCTCTCATTGATCAATTTTTAGCATTTAGAAATTGTGGACCTACAGTGAAGTGAGTCAATTCGGAACGATCTTGGTGCTGATTTGGCATTGTCTGTGGGCTGCTTTCGATGGATCCCAGTATAGGGGATGAATTTGATGATATACAATTATTTGGTGTAACATGATGTGTTTTGGACTCTAGATGCAATTTAATATTTATAATCTCAATGTTTATATATTTTGGTTCAGATATTGACCCTTACATGCTATATACATGAGAAAACTTTGCATATTTTGTGTTGAATGGTTTGGTTTTGTATTGATGTGCATGAATGTATTTTTTTAATTAAACTTTGCATATTTTATGTATTTTTTAGTTGACCAGTTCTTCAACCCGGTTTTCCTTCCAGAACTCTGTTCTAGTCCTGATTTTAGTTCGGATAACGTTGGTGTGAGGATTGGCTCTACAAAGCTCAAGGGGAGCTGAATGCGGATGTCACTCTCTACCTCTGCTCAAGATGGTTTTTGTAATGAAATTTAAGGATGATGAAAGTAGAAAGTGTTCAAAAATAGCCACATCATTAAATATGTTTTTTAAGAGATGTTTTTACGTGATTTTAAGAATGTTTATGATGGATAATCTTATATAATGTTAGTAAGTAATATGGAAAGTTTATTGTAATGTCACTGATATAGAGGCATAGAGAGTGTATAAAAGAAAGGTAGATCGATTGTACCAAATGGGAGAATGGGTGACACAGGATGTCCCTTGTAGACAGTTTATTCTTGGTATCTGTTATAGGGAGAACTAGTTGGTTAATTAATTATTTGTCTCAGTTATTATCCCATATCTATGTTCATTATCCAGTTTAATGAATGTTTCTTTTGCTAGTTGTCTATTGCCTCTGGTATTATTAGATAATGTAATTTGGCTTGCAAAGTTTGAGTTATTTTGTTGCACTGAAAGAAGTGAGGTGCATTCTAGCACAGTATTGAGGAGATTGTAACGTCCATCCCATGTCCATAATGCTGACATCAGCATATGTCGACCCAATATAATATGTTATAGAAAACTAAAAATATAGCAATAATCTAAGTAACAGGACATGTCCCTCAGGGGCCCCGTGTCCGTATCCTGCGAGTCGGACATGTAACACACTAGGACACATGTCTGACACGTGTTTGGCATGTGCAAAATCTGAACTGTTTTACCATCATTAAAATGTGAATTTATAATTTAAGAGCACCAAAGTATTTGATATATCAGAAATCAGCAGGGCCACACACATAAGTCCCTCAACATTGAATGACTACTAAACGAGAAATTGGAAGAGAATCATTGAGCTCTATATACTAGCAACTAAATCCACAAGTCCAACATTGGATGGTTACAAAGAGAGAAATTGGAAGACTTATTGCACTGTAAATACTAGAAACTAAATCCATATACAGCCTAGGCCCTTGAGTGTTGAAAGAAAGCTAAACAATATGTTTGGTGGTTACTTTTTCAGATTTGACATTGACTAGAAATTTCAATTAATAAGTGGCTTCAACCATATAACCATAAAGTAATAAGCTGTAACTAGTTTCTAATTTCTAAAAAAATTGTATCTTTTGTCTATATTTCATTTTTGTATTTGTAATTATATATATATATATATATTGCCTAAGTCACATGTCACCAGGACACAAAGAACATGTGGATATGAGTATCTGACATGGGACACGTCAGATACTCATATCCACATGTTCTTTGTGTCTCGGTGACGTGACTTGGGCAATAATAAATCTAATTTGAGTGAAATAATAATCATTCACAAACCTTTAAATATATAAAGATAACACTATACAAACAAAATCATATAAACTATTAGAGGAAGAGGAATCTAAGGTTTTGGCTGTTTTTTATCAACCCACGGTATTAGTTGTGAGTTGCATGATATATAAAGCATAACTGTAGATCCATCTTAACTAGGGATCTTTTAAGCACAGAAAGATTTACATCTCAATTGTTTTTTGGATCCCTCTCAGTGCTTAATATATCCAGAGTTAGGATGGATCTACGTTGGTTTCACAACATTTCAATGGAGCCATGTGTTCTGATCTTGGGATACCCCGTGAGTTTTGATCTTGGGAGTGAGTTTCGATCTCAAAAGAGAAGAGGATGTTCCTATTATGTCTCATAGTCATGTGGGCTGCAAGAGTTGTAGAGCAAGAGGAAGATGGAACCTTCTACAGTTGTCAAAATTTTCCTAAGGTTTTATATGTATGCCTCCAAATGAATGGCATGGGATTGTTGGAGATGTTGTTATCAACTTGGAAGATGGTCTGGTCCATGTTGATGTTTGTAGCATCGGACAGGTACTTCCACGTCAGTTTTGTCTCTAACATGTGGAAGTCATCCTTAATGCCTCTCAAGGCTTGGGAGATTCACTTTAATAAAGTGATTATTAAAGTGAATGTACTTTTGTAATTAATGTGAGTTTAATTTAATTAAATGCCTAAGTATTTGGCATTAATTAGTTAAATTAAATCCTAGCCATTAGATCATAAAGTGAAGGTGAGATCTAATCTCAACCATTGATCACTTTGGAGATCTAGGGTTTTGGATTTAGGATAAACTCAACATTATAAAAGGAAGTGTTATCCCCATTTTGTGGATAACTAAGGAGATTATGTCTAGAGGCCCTCAGGTTGCAGATATGAAGTGCCGAGAGACTACATGACCAGCAGTAACCTTTGCACAGATGGAAAACCCACTCACCACCACAAATGGTCACAGTTTTGCAGATGGCATCCACCACACCAGTTGGCTTCCAGAATGCAGTGGGCCTTGCTCCATGAGGTACAAGTCAGTCTTATGGTGAGCATCATTTCAATATTCAAGCCATTTGATTATGTTATATCTTAGATTGCTCTAGATTTCATGATATATGCTTGGACATTATGCCTTTTGCCTTGCTTCACGTTGGTGGTTGACATTGTGCCCTAGTAAGTGGTCTTCCTTGGGAATGGGTTTGCTACTAGGAACTCCCTTAACGAGCCTTTGTACCGTTCCCAACCATACTTACCACTTTCCATCATTATTCCCCTCCATTTCCTTATCTCTTGGGATTTTAGGGTGTATTGACCCAAGAAGGGGTTGTCCCTCATTCTATAGGAAGAAGGGGCTAAAGACTCAAAGGGGTTGGTGTTGGGTAAAAGATAAAATCCTTGTATAAACCTTCCATATGCTTTTCCCAGGGATCACCCAAGAAAGCAATGAAACGCTTATCTTTGAGTAAAGAGGACCCACAATATAATAAAGAATGCTTAAAAGGTTAGTTGAAGGATAGGAAGTCTCATCGTGAGCCGACCTATCACGTCCATGAATATCTAGTGGTATGACATTGTCATCATCTGGACACCAAACTAGGGCAATGACTCTCAGTTGCATGGTTGGGAGAAAGGGGGTCTCATCACGAGCCAGCCTTCTCATTTCCACTAGGTGTTTGTGGGTGACATTGCCATCATCTGGTCACCACGCCAGGGCAGTGACCTTCAACCTCTCCTTATGCTATATTGAAAGCAAATACAAAGAAATAAAGATAAAAGGCAACTGATGGGCTTGGAAAAAGTGCATTGCGGACGAAGGTACCACACGCCCTCTACAAAGGCACGGGTCCATGAGCCCTATGCCCATTGAGTCTTGACCCCAACCACTTCATCCACTTTACATGGCTTGGAGAGGGATCTCTTGGGAACTCTCCTTGACCTAAGGCAAGATCTACCCAATAGGACACCTCGTCAACCCTCCCATATTCAAGCTTGACAAGTTGCATACTGTCTTTGAGCAGTTAATTGTTTGATATAGTGATCTTTGATGCACATGCTTAGATGGCTTATTTATTGATTGGATTCACTTATCATGATGTTATGACTTGAAATCCTTGGAGGGCGTGCTCATTTGTCTTTACAGGACCTAGTTGTTGGACAGTTTTGGGAGAACAAACCTAGCTTGGGCTTCCATGGGGCTACAAGCCCACAGGTTGGATGCCAGGGGCCCACATGCCAAATGAGAGAGATCAGACTTGAAAGGCCTTGATGATGACTTGAACGACATAGCCCAGCCCTCACTTGCCAAACGATTTGCCTAGGAGGGGAAAAACGTCCTATTTTTTAGCTTGACATCATGCTTGGGGGGCTAGGGCATGGTGGTGAGGTGCCACTCAGTTGACACCATTTTGAGGAGAAGAGGATCTTCACCATGATGAGAGAGTTTAGATGCTTGACATGTGGCCTTTGGAGGCCTACCCATGCTTCTCCAACACCAACGACTCCTTCAAAGTGGCAAAACGTCCTCTAAAGGGGAGACGTCCTTCTAAAATTAGGGTTTTCTTATGTGCAAAAGTGAATTTTAAATGAATTACTTTGTAAAGGGGGCAAGATTAGGGCTATTGACCCCTAATCTTGTGTTTTACCCCTTAATTTGTGGACAAGTCACCTTGGTGATATTTGTATAAATAAGAGATCATAAGATCTCATTTTAACATAACTCTCCCTCGTTGTGAGAAGTATTGGTCTGAAATTTTTGCTATCTTTGGGAAGATTGTCTCTTTTAGCTCTTGTTTATGGTTATCTCTTGATGTTATGGTTGATGGGAGTGATGTGCTAGCCTTGGAAGGCTTATCTCTTGCTATGGTGGTGGATTATCTTGGCATTTTTCCTTGAATTGGTATGGTTTTTACTCTCTTGCTATCATTTGYTTCAAGTCAAGGTTCTTGTGCTAAGAACTAGGTGGGAAGTATAAGGGCATACACCCCCACCATAGTCTTCATCACTTTATGTTTCATCTTATTGCTTTAACAAGGGTTTGTTAAGAGAAGTATAAGGGCATACACCCTCTTAGCTTAAACCCTAGCTAGAGAAACTTGCCTTGGGAAGTAAAAGAGATTACACCCCCAAGAAGGTAGCTTCTCTAGCTCTTTCTTTTCATGACCCCATTAACCCAATAGTAAAGGCACTAGTCATTTATTATTGCATCGGAGAAATAAAATATTGCATTCGGAAACGTAATTTTCAGTCATTTTTACTTCTTGCAAAGTGGATTGTATTCCTTGTGCCTTGGGCACCTCACAGCCACTAGGGCGTCCCCATCGAGGGCTACTTCTTGCTGCTGTTAGAAAATTGCATCTTCAGCCATTAGAGCTGCAGAAACCCTCACTCATTTGCTTGAATAACTCTCCTATCAACCATTGGATTTTTCTCAAAGTTTGCACACTTACTCTCCTTGGTCCAACACACTTTTTGGCAAAGTTTGAAGGGATTTCAGTGGCTGATTTTCTTGCTGTAATACATTGAATGTTACAGCCATAAGGCTGATATAATTTGTTGTAGACAAGTGTTTACAACAGCCTTATCTTTTTGTGCTAGAATATTGGCTTTTCATCTTGAGTTTAGCTAGTCATTTACTAGTCTTTCTCTTGTATTTTCTACTCGATCTCTAGCATTTATTGAGAAGCTTATAGTACCATTTATTTGCTGATATATATTGTTATCTATTTCTGCAAATTAGGGACAGAAAGCTTAACTTGCTGATCCAACTAACGTACATCATTGCAAAGTGGTTTTTCTTGTGTCATGGGCAGGTATTTCACCATTTACAGGCTACTCAACATACTTGGCAACCCTTGGACCTTCCCAAGACTTCATTCCACACATTTCACTCCACTTAGACATGACCTCTAGGGGCTCCACTTCCATTTCTCTCCATCTCCATCTCAATCCCCCTAGGGTTACCGGGATCGCCTCCCTAGAGTGACATAGTCACCCTTGAAGTGTGGGACCTACATCGAGGTGACATTGGGTGTAGGATTCCCAAGTTGTAGCACTTGCTTTGCGGTTGGGTCGAGAATTGCCCAACCTACAACTTGCGCTATAACAGGCAGCTAAGGTGAGAGGAGGAGACACACATAGAGTGAGAGAGTGAGATCTCATTGATTGGGTGAAGAAGGACTTTCATCCAAGTGTGCAGGGGCAGGGTCCGAGGAAAGGAGCAAAGGGGCAACAAAGGAGTAGCATCCAGGTATGATAGACTAGGCTATTTTGTTGATTTGTATTTTCCTCAGGTGGGCCATTATCCTAGGACAGGAGCCCAGATTTTATCTAATAAAATCAACAAGGTACTAATTTTCCCTTAAGGTTTTTTCCAGGGGTATTTACCCAAAAAATTGCGTGTGCAAATGTGTATGGTTTCCTTATTGTGCTTCCGCTGATTTATTTATTTAGATCGTTAAAACTCAACCGTGCTTTTATTTAGTTAAATCTACGTGATAAGTTTATTACAGCAAGGATTTTCTGGGAAGTTATTGTCGGGTGCTAGGTTCAAAAATTTAACATGGTATCAGAGCGTGATCTTTGAAAAGAGGAACCAAATGCACAGAAAATGTGATTTGCAGCACTGGAATTTATTTTTGCAGGTCTGTGGGTGAAAGTTAAATCTAGAAAAATAAAAATAAAAAGAAGGAAAGCCATCAATTCATTGTGCAAGCCATACAATCGTCATCGTAAGTGTGCAATCACACGGGCTACTGAAGTGACGGTTGTGCTGAGATCCAGCCACAAGTGAGGAGACTGTCGCAGAGAAATAGGTGTTCAAGGGGTTGAGGTAGTTGGTACAGAGAGTGTCGGCGGTGTTGTTGGGCAAATCCGCGCGTGAGCTGGGAGAGAGGCTGCAAGGCCGCAACCATAGCCTCTGAGAAGGCACATGCAAGTTGTATGTGTAGGAGCCACCGGCTGCTACAGAGACAGTCACAGGCTCGTGAGTAACAACCATTGAGGGTTGAGGCTCTAGAGGTGACGGAGGTGGAGGCTGGAGGTGCAGGTAAGTAGTTGGTGGTCAGGCATGCAGAGTCGTAGAGGAGCAGGTTGAGACGTGGGGGTAGGGAAGTGGGTCGTAAAGGTATTCATTGGCCAGGACGAGGGTGCGGTGAGCCATAAAGGAAGTCGTTGGCCAAGACGAGGGCACGGTGGGCCACCAACCAGTTGACAGCTAGAGCAGCGAGCAGACCATTGGGTAGCCCAGAAAAGCTCGAGCAACAGTCGAGAAGACTGCAGGAAGCATCGAACAACAACAGAAGGCTTTGGGTAGGGTCCGGACAACCGACAGCAGAGTCCAAGCTACGACAGCAGGGTCCCAGGCAAGGATTCGGGCAACCAAGGATCAATTTTGTGCTAAGCACAAAATTCTTCAATTTTCGTGCTTGAAGGACTAGGCACATGTTTTCAGTAGTTTGTGTCCCCGGTAAAATTCTAATTTGGAGATAGTCGCAGCTGGTTTGAGGTTTGAGGTTTGATGACAGGTTGTACGGTGCATCTAACATCGCCCCTTGGAAGGCAAGGGTCACATTGGTTCTCATGGAGAACAAATTGTGGGAATTTGCTAACACAAAGGTGACCCCACCAACGGATCCAAAGGACCTATCCACCCATGAGTTGAATGTTATCAACATAGATAACATGAATATATATATATATATATATATAAAGATAATATAAATAATAAATAATAATAATAATAATTAATGAAGAGGCAATGAAAAGATGTGTCTTATCAAAAAGACATGACTATTAATGAAAGGGCACTCCGTCTAGATATATATAATGGGCCCTCAATTGTAATCTATCATCTCATTCATTCTTATACATTTACTCAATATATTATTATTTCATCCTAAATGGATTACTTTATATTCCAGATATTTTGAATAATTTCTATAGAAACGAACTTTGTTCGTCTCATTTGGTATCAAAGCTTCGTTTTTCTGATCCTAACCATTGGCCATATAGGATTCTAGCCACACCGAAAAATCTTCAGAGTTTCTCTGATTTGGACTTTGACCACCAACCAGCGTTTTTCCATTTAAAAGTCAAATTCCATTGAAGAAATAACCATTTCGTTGCAAGCTTGAAGAAATTCTTGACCATCACAGGCCTTTAGCTATTTCTCAAAATTCTGTTGAGGAAATAAACTATTCCACTACAAATAAAAGAAATATCAAATTTGAAAATCAAAATTTCTAGTGAAGAAGAGATTGTCCGCTGCAAGTTGAAGGAACCTGACATTGGAAAGGTCAAAATATTAAATGAATCAGTAAAAAAATAAAATAAAGTCAAAAATAAATTGCAGTCCTTACAGTGCTATTGGAAACTTTGTTGTTATCAGCCATACGAAATTAGTAGCCATACAACCACAATTATTCAATTGTACAACCATCAATTATTCAACCGTACAACCTGAAAAATCACGTCCATACCGTCGTATGCAGCAATCCACCATACCAATATTGCAGTCGTCACATTGTCGTATGACTTGCAACCAATTAATTGCAGATCCGTACGATTTTGAAGGTCGTACATTTGCGTTGCCGTACACAGCCGCCACCTTCTTTTGTCGCTCGTACGCTCCACAGCCTGCAATTACTATCGCTCTGTCGTACACCCGTACACTTTTGTCGCATATCAACCACCTATGTCCGTACCACCCGCTTCCATTTCATACCGCTGCCTAGTTAAATCAAAGATTCCGTACAGACACCAAATTAATTGAAATTGAGAGCCGTAAGGTCGCATCCGTATGGTCGTGGATTCAAAGGAAAAAGTTCTAAATTTAAAAGTTGAAGTTATTAAAAAAAAAAAAGTGATATTTAAAGATAAAAAGTATAATTATTTAACACATTATTTAAGAATCATCCAATGAAGGGGTGAGTTATAAGGTAAAAAATAATCCTTATGTTATATCAAAGTTAAAATATTAAGGTATTTTTCTTTTGAAATATAAAAATTGAACTATATATATATATATATATATATATTAGCGAAGAGACATAAAAGAGGTCATTTAAGAGATATATATTAAAGTTCATTAATATATATATATATATATATACACACACAAAAGGTGATTGTCAAGGAAATTTTGTTCTCAAAAGAAGCCATTGAAGAAAGAAAAACATATATTGGGAGTTGTATTCATTAAGTGAAAAAGTTAAAAAGATTTTTAATTAAAATCAAAGCATCATTTATTGCAAAACTATCGACGAAAGCAATATGGAGTCTAGTAATGAGAAAGGAAGATTTCCTAAAACTTCAGGGAACTACTCTGCTTCAGTGTTATTTAGAGTCAAAGGGGAAGTCGTGTCAGATGAGGAGATGGTGAGGGTTAATATTATGGTAGTTGCGGGAGGTATTAACCTCCACGTGTAACCTTTGACAAGACTAGAATATTTCGGGAAGCAAGTGAAATCCTAAAACGTTGGATAATAACCCTAGGAAACAAGTCGGCTCAAGAGAATATTTAATATTGAGTTATTATCCTCTAGAAAGAGAAGTCAGCCCAGTCAAGTGAGATAGAGCAATATAAATAGAGGGCGCTAGAGCTCATTTGTCATTCACACTCTCACAACTGCATAAGACCAGTGGTGCACAAGTTTGGAGAGAAACTGCAGCTGCAACTGGCATTTCGGTTTTGTCTTGGACTTTTCTCTTGGTTATGGTTTGTACTTTCTGCTTGGCCTTTAGTTATTCTTGCTTGGTGCACTAGCCTTGGAGAAAGGTGCGCTACCTTGGTTGGCTACTGGATTGCTTCCGTTATTATTTTTTCCTTCAAGGTTAAGGTGCTCAGGGGTGGCTTTGTCCCTATGGTTGGGTGACAATATTGCTATATTTTCTACGGTGAAACGAGCACACCTATTTTTCTAACAATGAGGATGGCCCTGAATGGTTTTTCTAAGCCATGGGCCCCATTCATCAAGGGCATCCTTACACGAGAGAATCTTCCTGATTTCGACAGGCTATGGGATAATTTCATCCAGGAGGAGATTCAAGAGGAATCTTTAGTAGGCCAACAGGTTGGTGATAATGAGAATCTGGCCCTTGCCAATTAGGCAAGTAAGGGGAATACAAGTGGAGAGTCAACTTCACAGGATCGAAAGAAGAAGTATCTGAGCAAAGTGAAATGCTTTGTGTGCCATAAGAGTGGCCACTATGCTTCACAGTGTCCGAACAAGAAGAAAGGGAAGAGTAAGTCTCAGCAGGTAGTAGCATCTACAAAAGCTCAAGTCAAGGAGTTTGTTGAGAAGTTCAAGAAGGAGTTTTCGTTGGTCTCTTTTCTTTCTTGCATAGATTCCAGTAGTGCTTGGTTCGTGGATAGTGGGGCTTCTCGTCACATGACAGGGACACATGATTTGTTCACCAGTTGGTCAGAGACGGACTCAGATCTACATGTGGAGCTTGGCACTCATGCCAAGTGTGGTGTAGAGGGAGTTAGGACAGTCATGTTTCAGCTGGAGTCGGGAGGCTTTTTGGAGGTGGCAGATGTGTTGTATGTCCCAAAGCTGAGGAGGAATTTTCTCTCAGTCTTAGCTCTGGAGAACAAGGGTTATGTAGTCTTTTTCCAGAACGGACAAGTGTTCATGCATTCAGAGGGAGCTAGCCCTGACACAGCAATCAGCATTGGTGTCGGAGAGGGCAGGGTATACAAGTTGTAGGGCAAGCCTGTAAGAGGATCCAGGGGATCTTGGATCATGGATCGATGTCAGTGGCAGAGGACAAGGAGCAGGAGGCTCCGAAGGGTGAGCAGAGTTCACAGACTTCTAGTGATAGGAATCAACCTTCAGATGGGAAGAGGGAGTTAGCCCCTTCCAGTTCTTCCAGGAGACCGAGTTGGTATGAGATGGCATTGATAGATGCTCCGGAGAAAGAGGAGGCTCCTAGGATCACATTGAGGGAGAGCAGGTCTTTGATGAAGTTTCCAAACTTCATGGCACTGATATGTAGCGTCATCAATTCCGTGACTTCCAGTATTCAGGAAGCAATTAACCAGCAGGGTTGGAGCATAGTTTTTAAAACCGGAACCGGACATCGACTCGGTCACCTATCAACACAGACATCGACTCGATCACCTATCAACACGGACATCGACTTGGACTCGGATTGGTTTGATTTCAACGACTCAGTTCAATAAAAAATACATTAAATAATTAAATTTTAATGAAAAAAATTATTTTAAAGCTTTCAAACCATGATTCCAAACCATTAGAGACAAAATGTGCAAAGTTTGCTCATCTATATACCACATAAGGGTGTATATATCAAAATGGCACCGAGTGCAATACATATCAGAAACAAAATACATAATCAGTGAGGCTCTAAATGGCCTCTACAGTCCATAAAACATGTTAATTCTACCATCCAGAACTTAAAAAATGTGCAGCCTACTATGGGATAGGATATGCTTTTAAAAACGTTGTATCTAGGACTTTAATTGTTGTTTTTAAGCATGATTGTATTTCATAGTTTGGCAATCCAATAGAAACATCCATGTCAATCACCTTTGAACCCTAACAATAGAAAAATCTTAGCTAAGGTTGGTGGATAATTCCCAGGGTCATATGTCACATGATTTAGGAATTCGATACATATTATGGAAAACCAAAGCAAGGGAAAGGGGAGAAAATAAGGCCCAACTGAACAATTTGGAAATTAGTAATTGTTGGTTATTATCTACAAGTATTTATGTATATTTCAATTATGAATACCTACTGACTAAAGCTCTACAAAGGAAAGAAGATATGAGCTAATTCTTTTGATATAAAATCAAGAACCATGGCTTTTCCATTGATGTTTTTTTTTATGTCTAAATTATCTTATCTCTAAGAGAAATAAACCTTTTTTCTTTATGTTTGGAAACATCTCAGCTGCAATAATTATCAACCCTTACATTTATAAGGAAAAGATAAACCTTTATTCCTTGCAAACCACCTAAAAGAGAACATTTGTATATTGTCCTTGAGAAAATCCATCAATGCAACAACCATCAACTCTGTGGGTCTGGCATCCAACCGGACAAGCAGGCATGAAACTAGCCAGTTCAACCGGTTTGGTATCGAACTGGCTTCGACTCGGCCAATTGGATACCAAACCAATCACCAAGCCGAGTTGAAGGTCAGTTCGACTCTGCCAGCCATCCGCTCGGCTGGTTGGGCAGTATGATAACGAACCATTTCGGTTTTAAAAACTAGGAGTTGGAGGGATGCCAGTGTGCAAGATGGCGTGTGCGACATTGTGCCAGGATCGGAGGAAGTACCAATTCTAGGTGGCTCTTGGAGAAGTACCTTCCTCGCTAAGAGGTAGTGTTGATGTTTGTAGCATCAGACAGGTACTTCCACATCATTTTTGTGTCTAACATGTGGAAGTCATCCTTAATGCCTCTCAGGACTTAGGAGATTCACTTTAATAAAGTGATCATTAAAGTGAATGTACTTTTGTAATTAATGTGAGTTTAATTTAATTAAATGCCTAAGTATTTGGCATTAATGACTTAAATTAAATCCTAGCCATTAGATCATAAAGTGAAGGTGAGATCTAATCTCAACCATTGATCACTTTGGAGATCTAGGGTTTTGGATTTAGGGTAAACTCAACATTATAAAAGGCATCTAAGGTGTGAGGAGGAGACACACAGAGTGAGAGAGTGAGATCTCATTAATTGGGTGGAGGACTTTCATCCAAGTGTGCAGGAGCAAGGTCTGAGGAAAGGAGCAAGAGGCAGCAAAGGAGTACCAGCCAAGTTTGATAGGATAGGCTATTTTGTTGATTTGTATTTTCCTCGGGTAGGCCATTATCCCAAGATGAGAGCCTAGATTTTATCTAATAAAATCAACAAGGTACTGGTTTTTCCTTAGGGAATTTTCTAGGGGTATTTACCCAGAAAATTACATGTGCAAATGTGTATGGTTTCCTTATTGTGTTTCCGTTGATTTATTTATTTAGATCATTAAAAATCAGTCGTGCTTTTATTCAATTAAATTTGCATGATAAGTTTATTGCAGCAAGGATTTTCTAGGAAGTAATTGCCGGATGTTGGGTTCAAAAATTTAACATCCCAGCTTTGCAAGTGTTCACAAGACTTGTGGATGAATTGGGATGCAAGGTTTCAAGGACTCAAGGAAGATATCTTTCAGGGGGAAATGATGGGTATACAATATGGTGATTCTAAAGATGTAGTTTTCAAATATGGAGATTGTCCAATTGAATATTACAAGTGGACTTGACTTGCAAGGGAAGTTGGGACACTAAGTTTTGTATTCAAGAAATACTCAGAAATTATGTTGCAGATTTAATGTATCTAGGGGGGGTTTTAAAAAATAGCAATATCATAAAATATGTTTTTAATGTTGTTAAGTGATTTTAGGAATGTTTATAATGGATAGTTTTATGTAATGTTGGTCCATAATATGTATAGTTTCTTATAAGTAATTTGGAAATTTTCTTATGATGTCACTGACATTGACGCATAAAGAGTGTATAAAAGAAAGGTATATGCATTGTAACAAATGGAAGATTAGGTGAGACAGAATACTCCTCATGGGCATAGCTTATTCTTTGTAGCTCCTACAAGGAGAATTAGTTGGTTGATAAATTATTTGCCTCGAGCATTCTCCCCATATCTATGTTCATTATTTGGTTTAATGCATATTTCTTTTGATGGTTATTTGTATCAAGATAAACGGAAATCGAACACATAAAGAAAACCAAGATAAACTCAAGAGTTCTCCATATTGCATTGCATAAATAAGAAGTGAAAGACTTCTTATAAAGGGTTACATACTAGTTGGGTCAATCCACTTTATGAATGTGAGATAGACCAAAACACAATAAAGTGAAATAAAACATAAAAGCGTAATATAACATGTTATCCCCCATTTCTAGGGATGATTAAGGAGATGGTGTCTCAAGGCCCTCAGGTTGCAAACATGGAGTACAGAGAGATGGGTTGACTGGCAGTGTCCACATACACAGATGGAGACCTGCTTCACCACCATATCTCTCCAATTCATCATGATGGCATCCACCACATCAACTTGCTTCCGGAAGACAATGGGTCTTGCTCTATGAGGTACAAGTCGGGTATTGTGGTAACTGTCACTTTAATACTTGAGGCATTTGAATATGTTGCATTTAAAGTTGCTCTTGATTATAGAACGTCTGCTTGGAAATTATGCTCTTTTCCTCGTTTCACCTTGGTGGTTGACATTGTGTCCTAGTAAGTGGTCACCCTTGGGGAAAAGTTTGCTACTAGGAGGTCTCCTTGATGAGTCATTGTACCATTCTTGATCATACTTATCATTTTTCACACTTCATCCTTTCGTCTCCTCATCTTTTGGGATTTTCGGGTGTACTGACCCAAGAAGGGATTGTACCTCATTTCATGGGAAGAAGGGCCTAAAGACCCAGAGGCTTGTAGCTAGAAAAAGATAAAAACCAATCATAAACCTTCTAGATGCTTGCCCAGGGATTCCGGGGACAATGAAATGTCCCCCATAAGAAACTAATGGGACCCGTGAAAATTAACAATTTAAAAAAGATGCCAATCAAGGTAGAGCATGTGTGGGCAATGTTTTTCATGCTTAGGTAGAAGTCCCACACATTGTCTTCAATTTGGGGAAGCACAGTGTAACCAGGGTAGAGTCAAGGTGGGCAATGTTTTTCATGCTTAGGTAGAAGTCCCATTTTGACTTCAACCTGGAAACACTTTAATCAATTAATGGCAATAAATGGGCTTGGAAAAAAGGTTGCATTGAAAACAAAGATGCAACACACCCTCTACAAAGGCACCCATAAATGAGACAATACAAACCCTTGTATGTCATGAACCCCATGCCCAAAAGTTTTACCCTCATCCATTTCATCTTCTTTACATGACCTAGAGAAGGTCCGCCTAGGAAACACTCCTTGACTTTGAGGAATGACTCACCAAATAGGTCACCATGACAACTCTCCCATACCTAAACTTGGCAAGTTGCATAAGGTCTTTGAGCACTTGTTTAATTTGAAAAGGTAGTTTTTATGCACATGTTTAGGTGGTTCTTGTATTAATTGTGATTTTACTTGGCATGATACATTTGACTTGAGACCCTTGGAGGGTGCATTCATTTGTCTTTGCAAGACCTTGTTTGATGGACGTTTTTGGAGGAACAAGCCTAGCTTGGGCCACCATTGGGGCTTGAAGCTCACAGAGTGGGCGCCACCCCTTGGGAGTTGACAGAAGATGGACGTTGCCTTTGGAGGCAAGAGAAGGCACCTTGGACGATGAGACCTAGCCCATATTAACCCAAAGTTTGGCCTTGGAAGGTCAAAATGTCATCTTGGAGAGCTTGACGTCACATTGGGGACTAGGGTTTTGATGATGGTGGTGATGACTTGATGGAGGATTGGCACATTTGATGAAGAGAGGCCCTTGCACCATGCAGATTAGGCCTTTGGAGGCCCGACGACTTCCTCTTCATGCCAAAACGTCACCCTATTAGGGTATGACGTCACCTTTAGGGTTTTCTTTTTGTGTAAAAATCAAATTATTGTTGCAAAGGGGCAAAATTAAGGAGGTCGGCCTCCTTATTTTGTGTTTTACCCTAAGTGGACAAACTTATTTTACATGACCTTGTATAAATAAAGGTCATTTGACATTTCATTTTCATAAGATTCTCACTTGAGAATAAGACATACTTGGCTGAAATTTTCACCCCCTTTGGGCATTTGGTCTATCTATCTCTCTTGTGCAATTCCTTGGATGCGTATTTGTCTATTGTGGAGCTAAAGTGGTGAGCTACCTGCTTGGAGGCGTATTTATTGAATGTGGATGAAAATTGCTTGGTAGATAAGGGCTTTATCTTGCTATCTTGTGGAATTGATAAGGAAATTTCTGCATTTGTTGGTAATTTCTTCTTGTTTCGTGTTATTCTTGTATAAAACCCTAGAGTATAAGGGTATACACCCTCCACCAAATTCATCTTAATTGTTATTGGATAAGTCATTTTTCACAAGGTTGCTAGGAGGAGTAAAAGGGCTTACACCCTCCTAGACTCACCTTTGTTGGTTTCACTTGCTCTAGGGAGTAAAAGGGCTTACACCCCTAGAGAAGTAGTAGATCCAACTCTTACAACCAAGACTCCATTACCCAATAGATTAAAGCACTAATCTGAAATTGCATTGGAGAAACAAAATCGTTGCATTGGAAAATGTGATTTGTTGAGATATTTCATTTGTCTAAATTGGAATCAAACCTACTTGCTATTAGCTTGCTTGAGCCACTAGGGCATCTAGCTTAGCCAAGGATTTATTGCTGCTGTTATAAACTTATGCTACAGCCATTAGGGCTGCTGCAAAATCACTCTTTTATCTCTTGTATCTCAGTCTTCTACCATAGAAAATAGATGGCTACTTGCTATTATTAATTTACTTGGTATTGGTTATCATTTGGGCAAGTTGTTTGCTGATTTCTTTGAGTAGAAGTTGTTGCTGTAACAAATATTTTGCTACAGCCAATTGGCTGCCCTAAATTACTTCTGATAACATCATTTTGCAGCCTCATTTTACCATCAAAGTTTATGCTTAAGTATTGGAAAAGTATCTGCTTGTTTAGTGCTTCATTGTCCAATAAATATTTGATGCTTTTGATGGTTAATTCTGCAGTAACTAGCTCTTTTCATTGTTGATATATATTTTTGTTTACTGCTGCAATATAGGACAGCAAGCTTCACTTGCTTGTCCTTTTGATTATCTGGCTTGTATCTCGATATATCGTCTTGTCTCGGGAAGGTACAACACTCTCTTGCAGGTACACTATACTTTGGCAACCTATCCTTATCAACAAGACTTTTATCCAAGCCCTTTTCCACTCCCTAACTCGACCTATAGGGGTTTCACTTTCCATCACTTCACTTTCCATCTCAATCCCCCTAGGGTCATCGACATTCCCCCCTTGTGCTCGCTTATCATTACTAAAGCGAGGGGAGTATCTATCTAAGGTGACAGTGGATAGTTACTCCCATAGTTGTCTCATGTTTGTGGATTGGGTCGGGCTTTGCCCAACCTACAATATGTGCGATAACATACCCTAAAGTCAACATGACTTTATTAATGCCTATGTCTAATGTCTAAATTTTAATTGACCACTATTCTAATCTAACATTTACTTTAACACCCTCTCTTAATGGTTAGCCTCCTAACTACACCAAGCTTATCCAAAATTTTACATATTTGTCAGGACCCAAAGACTTGGTAAAAATGTTTGTAGTTTGTTCCTCTGTGGGACAATTCTGCAACTCAATAGATCCATCCTATACAAGTTGTCTAATGAAGTGACAACCTATTTCAACATGCTTGGTACACTCGTGGAAGACTAGATTTTTGGCTAGTTTGAGTACCCTTTGATTCTCACAAAATAGGGGTGTTGGTTCTATTTGTTGCATCTTCATGTCTAAAAGCATCATCCTAAGCCAAACTGCCTCACATGTTCCTTTTACTACTCCTCGATATTCTGCTTCAATCAATGAAAGGGCTACTTCATGTTGCTTCCTGCTGGTCCATGTGACTACACTCATGCCAAGGCTGAAAACATCTCCACAAGTTGATTTTCTATCATCCACAAAACCTACCCAATTTGAATCTGTATACCCACACTGAAGAAATTTGAGGTCCTGTGAGGCTGCCAACTAAGGTCTATCTTTGACCTTGAGATTGGCTCTAAGTTTTAATCTTCAAAACTGCCCTTTTTCTGTTTTAGGACAGCAAACAGTTTAGTAATTTTCTGCCCATGGTTTTTGTAGGTTAAGTGTTCTTTGAGGTGCCCTTGCAAGTGTTTTCATAACCCAAAGTTAGCACATGCAATCTAACTCAAAACAAGTAACACTTCCTCTAGATCTTAACAACACAAGTAAGTTGATCTACACTCTAAGCATGCATGAAATGAACACATGTATTTTTGGTCAACATGACCCTGGATAAAACCCCCGCAGGGAAAACCAGTTTGGAATGGAAGTATATATAAGTGGTGTCTAAAGCATGAGATACAACAAGTACATGAAACAAATGAACCTGATACAAAGGCAACCCCTCTCAAGCTGCTATACAAGTCCAAGAAGGTGAATGTGCCCAAGCATGGTGCGCCCTTCTCCTTTGTTGTTCAATCCCACTCTAGCCTTGCGCCCTTGCTGCTCAAAGCCTTGTAGAAGAAACCTTTACACACAAATCTGCCCTTGTGTGTTACCTCTCCAACAAGACACTCCAATCAGCAATCTGACAAGTGGAAGACCTCCTTGCTAGGTGTGCGCCCTACTCCTATAGTGCACCCTCCTCCAAGCAAGAATGAACACCACAAATAAATGGAAGCCAAAGCCTCCTAAAGCCCTCCATGAAAGGAGGCGCCCTTGCTGCCCTCTTCCTTTGTTTCCATTCCCATCTCCATTGCTCTCCTCTTCCTCTCCAAGTGAATGAGCCTCCTTTTGCCCTATGTGCCCCTCTTAAGGAATCATAAGGAAACCTAAAAAGATCAATGGCTAGGATCACTCCAAGCCATATCTAATCCATGGTTGAGATCTCTCAAAAAGAATCTCAACTCAAAACCCACTTTGGGTTAAGTTTCCATAGTTCACTTTATGTCCCCAATTCACCCACAAAGTGAATTAATAGTCACTTTTCACTCAAGTGACAAATTTCACCCTTTTGACTTAGGAAAATGTCAAAGTGAAATTAGACATAAAGTATAAGGCACAATGGGTCAAATATTTCCCTCCTGTGGTTAGAGACCCACAACGACAAGGGCACCACTTCCCGAGGTACACCAAAACTCAACACACAACCTAGGATCTTTACTTCTACTATATAGAATGCCAAAGTCAAGTGTCCCTTTCACATATCTCAACACCCTCTTTGTTGCAATCCAATGTTCTACTTTCAACGTTGTCATTGTTAGATTTTCATTAGTTTCATTAACATTAGATTTACMATAGCATTTGTATCTTCTTTTAACATTTCAATAATCATATACTGAAATATATAAGCAGCAGATAAACAAGCACAAGAAGACACTGATTTATCATGGGAAAACCCCTAACTCGGGGAAAAACTCAGCCAACTTTTCTTAGAGAGMATATTCCAATACAACCATGAACAAGCTCTAATCGCGAGAGCAAACCAACAATGAAGAACCCTGATAACAAATACTTATCTCTTCTTCTTGTCACACCCTAGAGAGGGTAGACAACTAATCAACACCATAGAACTGGAACCAAGATAGCACACCACAGAGCTAGCACCAAGATAGGTGCATCACTAGAACTAGCACCACAGAGTTGGTGCCACTGGTAACTGGCAACTGCTACTGCAACTGCAACTGCAACTATAACTGCAACTGCAACTGCAATTGCAATTGATAACCAGCACAAAGCAACTGAGCAACACCACGCAACCTTAGCGCAACTCCTCCAAAGGTAGCGCATAAGAGAAATCACCAAGAGCCACCAAGAATATCCTTCCCCAAGTGGGGTGCATTCTCCAAGAGAACTAGAGACTAGAAATAGCGAAATTGTTATAGCTGCAGCTGCAGCTGCCTAGTGCGCACTGCAGAAGGAGAATTGTCTAACTGTACAAATGAACTGACCCAGACTTGCATTTATACTAATCTGGGCACCTATCTGGGGCTGACTTCTTATTCTGGATCTTCAAATTCACTTTATTATTTATGTGGGCCGACTTCTCTTCTTGGAAATTATATTTCAACTTTATTATTATTTCATGTGGGCCGACTTCTCTTCTTGGAAATTATATTTCCACTTTATTATTATTTCATGTGGACCGACTTCTCTTCTTAGAAATTATATTTCCACTTTATTATTATTTCCTGTGGGCCGACTTCTCTTATGTAGTCTTCTATTTCACTTTATTCTTTTCCAGGGTGTTCTTCAATTGTTCAATGGTCTTCCTTTGACTTCTTGGAATCT
The DNA here is from genome assembly GCA_009831015.1 of Picea engelmannii. NCBI lineage: Eukaryota > Viridiplantae > Streptophyta > Pinopsida > Pinales > Pinaceae > Picea > Picea engelmannii. The sequence continues at coordinate 104,289 of ML797239.1, read as the reverse complement.
TCTTCTTCTCTAAGAAAAGTTGTCCAGGAGGAAAATACCTCCCGCAGCTACCAAAACATCAACACTCCATCTTAGCTAGGGAGGTATCTTTCCACGATGTCTTCATCAAGTAGTCCATTGACTACTCTGCAATCAATTAGTAGTACACAGCTACTACCATGCCATCGGTAGCTCAAATCATCTGCCATAGTCTCTATAACTATGCTACAATCAACCAGTAGCACACAGCTACTTCCAAGAGGTCTAATAGTCTCCATGGCAATCAACTAATAGCACACAGCTACTACAATGCCATCCAATGGAACACAACTGTTGCCAAGTCATAGTAGTACACAACTATTGTCATAGTGGTGCATAACCACTACCATAGTAGTACACAACTACTGTCCATTGGTACACAACCACCACTATAGTAGTACACAACTACTGTCTAGTGATACACAATCACCGCCAGTGGTACACAACCACCGCTATAGTAATACACAACTATTGTCCAGTGATACACAATCACCGCTAGTGGTACACAACCACTGCCATAGTAGTACACAACTAATGTCCATTGGTACACAACCACCACTATAGTAGTACACAACTATTGTCCAGTGATACACAATCACTGCCAGTACACAACCACCGCTATAGTAGTACACAACTACTGTCCAGTGATACACAATCACCGCTAGTGGTACACAACTACTATCCAATGATACACAATCACCGCCAGTGGTACACAACCACCGCTATAGTAGTACACAACTACTGGCCAGTGATACACAATCATCGCCAGTGGTACACAACCACCGCTATAGTAGTACACAAATATTGTCCAGTGATACACAATCACCGCCATAGTCTCACGACCACCGCTATAGTAGTACACAACCACTGTCCAGTGATACACAATCACCGCCATAGTCTCACGACTACGTAGCAATCCACTAGTAGCACACAGCTACTAGCATGTTGTCTAGTAGCACACAGCTACTGCCATAGTCTCACGACTATGTTGTGATGTTTCTCCTCTCCCAGTAGTCTTATTCACACCTAACCACCTTGCATGGCGTAGGAAAGACTTGTACCCGGTTGTACATTACTCCCTCCGTCACCTCACATGACTGATCTAGGAAACCCTTGGCCAAATGGGTTAGTCGGCTAGAGGAGAAACACACTTCATAATGGAGAAAAATATAAAATGGTGCATTAAAACCTTTATATTGGTTTTAATATAAGTCTTCATAATGGTTCAAATGCAACTACAAGGGTGGCTTGCGGCTCCTTTGCCCACTTAATGTGTAAAGAATTTGCACCATATGCCAAAAATATGTGCGAGTGTTAGGATGAACAACACAAGCATTGAAAAGAACCCCACTATACTTTATCTCCCTCAACCAAAGTATTAGCACTATAAGAAATTTGAATAATGATCATCATCAAACCATCTAGGAGCCATCGCCACCTAAGTACCAAGGAGAACATCAAGCAATCATGAAGAATGCAACACCAACTCAACCAAGACATCCACCAAGAGCACCACAACAATCCTCATAATCCAACCTGTAGCATCATGTGCACCATAACATGCTCAACCAAAATGCATTTCAAGCCCATCATCATCCCTGCAAGTTACCCCTGAAAAATCTGTCATGTGATGAGAATCATAAATTACCACTCATGTGATATGAGGGATAACACTCTGTATTGCATTGCATAAATGAGAAGTGAAAGGCTTCTTATAAAGGGTTACATTCTAGTCAAATCAATCCACTTTATGAATGTGGGATAGCCCAAGAAACACACTAAAGTGAAATAAAACATAAAAGCATAATATAACCTAAAGTCAACATGACTTCATTAAGTCAACGTGACTTTATTAATACCTATGTCTAATGTCTAATTGACCATTATTCTAATCTGAAATTTATTTCAACAATTCGTTGCCTATGGTTTTATTACATAATGTAATCTGATTTGCAAACTCCGAGTTATTTATCTTACAACAGGAAGAAGGCTTGGATGGAATTGCTTTGGGAGAAGCAGGGCTGTGAGCTGAGTTCACTACTAGTCAAGGTAAGAATAAAATTTTGCTGATTCATTTCTGGCACAAAGGAGCCCTGGAACAAATTGGTAATGTGACTGGCAGATTCATTAGAATTGATGACAATTTGACCATGGTAGCATGAGTGAGAATTTGCATGAAGATGGACTTAATTTTTAAATAAAAGCTTCATGGAAGAGTTAGAATTGAAATTCAAAGGATCCAAGTGGTAGAAGGCCTTGGGTTATAGTAACAATGCATTTATATGTGGAAGGTGTCATGAGTATGTGCACTTGGCTTGGGCCTGCAAGAGACGGGATCCACTCAAAGAAAGTGTCAACAGAACAAATATCGGTGGGTTTAAGGAATTAAAAATGAGGAAAAGATGGGCATGGCAAAGAAAGACACCCATCATCTTTCACTGTTTCAGAGTTGGGAGTGGAATCAGAGGAAAAGAGGAAACGCTCCTGTTTTAAAGGAGGAGAAGATAAATCCAATTGCAGAACAGCGCCAAGAAGAGGAGCCGGGAAAGGGAGATAAACCAAGGGAAATTGCTCATAAAGAAGCATAAGAGGTGAAGGAGCAAATTTGGGGCCCCAAAGATTAAGTTGTTACAAGGTCTAATCCCCTGCAAGGAATAAATATGAGACAAGTCTAAAAAGCAAAAGGGGAGTTTGAACCAGAAATCTTGGGATTTATGGCATAAGAGTCTGGTCGACTATTTTTTTGTGCCCTGCAAGGGCTTATGTAAACTCCTTGGATTTTAATAAATTTATCTCTTTCTTTCCAACTAAAAAAAAACAATTCACTCAGACTGATAATGATCCCTTTAAATTCGAATACTGAGACACTATATATTAGGTCAACCATTGTCAACCTTCCTAATACATGGAATTTTTCACTTGTCAATAGTTGTCCAATGCAGATCTTATAATTTTTCTTGTATTTACTATTTAGAACACATGGTATCCTCAATGGGGCATTTGAAAAGTAGGTTTTCTTCATCTTCAACCTTATTGAGCTATCACTGATCAGGCTTAGAAGCACAAGGTGTTTGAAATTTCCTTTTCAAATAGTGTGCAAGGCAGTAAATTTGAGATGAATCAAGGTGGTGCTTAGTTGTATCATATACTTTGAAGTCAGAACCTTGTTGCTTCAGAAAAAAAGGTAATTCCTCACCTGTATCTTGGCAGAGGGAGCATTGGAGCTTCACTCATTTGTTCACAATTTGGTATGGCCGAAGATTTAACTGTTTTGAAACATTTTTTCTAATAATTGCAAATAATTACATCAGTTGTTTGTATCACCTGTTATGCACAGCACGCACCCTCCTAGGGATTTCCATGCTTTGATAGTGTTCCTCTTGAAAAAGTAATAGATATAAACCGGATTGAATGCCCTTAAAACTGTCACGTCATGTGAAATAATGTTGTAAAGTCCAATAGAACCAAGAGAGAAAAACCATATCAAGAGTGCCGGAGCAAATGTCATGCCTACTTTGCTTGTACCAAACTGTTGTATGCTGAACAAGATCACCAGGAATATGATTGAGACAACGACCACCGTGTCTGCAAAAAACACATGTAAAAAGTAACAAAGTTTTTAAATGTTTGCAACTTTCTCCAGTAAAAAAATCAATAACGATATTGTTAGGAGACCAATCTACTTTAGGTTGTGTTCTGTCCTGTAAATGTTATGCTAGAAACACTATTAAGAATGTTTTTGACAGGGATAGTAACTGTTATAAAGAAAGACGTTATGACATCACCTTCAGTAAAGCTTGATATTTCATCTTGCAGGCCACTCACTGCAGACATCACTGCCACAAGAACCAAACTGAATCAGATAACAGCTGCATCTAAAACATAATCAAGTTTAGAAAAGACAACATTTAGATGCAGAGTTGGAAATGATTAAATCAAGATTATATAGGTTGCAACAAGAAAAAATGGAAAAAAAAAGTTGGAAAACCTGAAATCGCAGGTGTAAGTATGCCATCCCCAATTACCATGGAAGTACCCATGAGAACCAAGAGTAGCAGTAGGGTCTTCAATTTTGTACTTCTCTCAAGGCTTTCTTTGATTTTTAATGATCTTTCCAGCTCCGGGGTGGGCAACTTGAGCTTGAAACTGGAAATTTTTTCATCCGATGGTTGCTGGTTGGGGAGCAGATTGACCTTTGCATATCTGCAAATTAAAGAGTACAAGGAAAATGTCCCCCCTGCAGCAGCATTAGACTAGATTTTAGATTCAATGCCTCGGTAATTATTATCTAGCTTAGAAAATGTTTGTATGATTCTAAACCTTTGGTCTAAGAAAATATTATGAATTGCAGACATCAATGTAGTCCCCTCTCACCAAGGCCTTACCTTCACCATTGTCATTGGCTTTGAGCACAATGAACACATATTTAGCCAAAGGGATGAGGGCTATAGTGTACATCACTAAAGACAATGCACCCAAAATATCGTCATCTCCTTTGATGCGAGCCTCGCTGAATACACTGCTGAAAACATACAAGGGGCTGGTACCCATATCACCGTAGACCACTCCAAGTGTTTGGAATGCTAAACTAAGCGTGTGTCCCAATGAAAGGTCCTGCAATTCATCCATGTCAGTTACAATTCCATAATTGTTTCTACAAATTCATGCATCATTTTTCACGGGTCTAGTAACATGAGCATGTATGTATGCTAGATGCTGTTAGGAGAGCTCTTTCTTTCACTTGTGTTATGAAATTATGTTTATTTAGAAGCTTGCTATGAGAATACTCTTCTACTTCACAACAATGAATGATGGATTGACCTTAATTGAGTACATTAACTATTTGCTTCAAACTCATGCATCCCATTTTCGAGTTTTGTGGACTTGAATTTGTATATATATGTTTGTTCTGAACTTTAGAAGAGACCTCTTCCATCACAGAATCTTATGCTCACAGAAGTGTGTATAGGTTTTTAATGCACTTTTGCTGCAAATATGTGTGCAGGGTGCCATATGGTCTAATGCTGGAAAAGAGAACTCTTTTCCTTACTCATGCATATTTGTCTCCTTATTCCACGGATTTGGGAATAGGCATAACTAACATAAGTTTTTGGAAAGATAAAATTTTCCTCCGCTGAGCTACAAAAAAGGGCGTGTCAAAAAGTTGAGAATCTCCCTTTTACAGCTAAAGGAATGCATCCATCTTATTCTAATTTGTAACTGCTTCAAAATCATGCATCATCTTCAGTTTTCTTTGTATGAATTTGAAATTCATATATATGTCATGTAGTCTTGCACATTTTTAGGTCACCCCTGGCTTCTAATTCAAGTGTTTTGGGGAGAGCTTCCATCTTAAAATAAAATGGCAAATAAGCCAATTCAGTGTAATCGGTAATGATTTTACGATTCCAACATTCTAAACATGAAATTGCAAAATACACATACCTTGAAAAGGAAAGAAATGCAATGGGTGACCATCAAATGTTATAGGTAAAATTCATCATTATCTTGTTTAAGTCCCACTTGTGTGTGGACTGTGTCTAGAGTTGAATGGAAGGTGAACCGTTGTAAATAACATACACCATGAGTACTTCATTAGCCTTCATAGGTCCTTAGCTAAAATACCAGATACCCCCCCGGTGTGTCATGGGCTCAGTATGTCCGACGTGTGGACAGGACAACACATCTTTTCCACATGCAGGACATGTATCCTATGCATGTCCGACACGTGGAAAAAACATGTCCGACACGTGGAAAAAACATGTCCCAACATGTTCAACATGCAGGCATGTGAAAAGGTGCCTAGGGTTGGGCAAAAAGCGATTCTGTTCACTCTCTTGCCTCATTTCACTTTCCTGTCATTCATAAAAACCCTAAGAGAGTGTGCAGATTAGGAGAACCTCACAATGTCTAGTGTTTGGTGCATCTAAATTAGTAAATTCTGCCATTAATTTTCTAAGTTTGTCATTTCTCAATCTGTAGCAATCTTCCACAGTGACACCACCAAAATTATGGCTCAATCATCAAGGGCTGTTTCTCAAGCTCAAAGGGGAAGAATGTCAGTGTTGGTGCTGCTCCTCCTCCCCATTCAACTGATAGTGCTAGTGCTGTTGTTACTAACTCCATCCCCTAGAAGTAGAGATGCCATTGATGGAAATAGAGCTGCAACTGCAAGAAAACAAAATCAAGACAGCAAATACCTGCTGTGGAAACATGTAACCAAAAGACAAGGGCACAGGGGTAAGTCTATTGGTGGAGGAAACTGTGATTGGACACGCAACTGTTGCTTCAAATTTAAGAGCAGCTTCTTCTGATGCAGGAGCATCCTGGTGAAATGCCAGGCCTGCAACATCAAGGCACAATTTTGTTTCCATTCTAAGTTTGTTTGACTTTTCGTTTGCAGTTTCAATGTGGCATCAGGTCCAGTGTCAAGTCAAGGTAATAATCACGCCTTAACGATTTCGGTGGGGGACCCTAGCCAAGGGGAAGGCCTAGTACGGTTGGTGGTGGACTATTTATTTCAGGATTTTGAAGCAACTTTCACTGAAATTTGTTAAACTTTTCCAAAACTCAACCATGTGGTGATCAATGGTGAGGTCATTTGAGCCTCTGTTTAGTATCACCAAACCATGAATTGTTCCAGAGATAGATGGTGATCACTATATTTCTGAACTCTTTGGTAGACTTTACCAAAACTCTTCCAAACTTTTCCTGAACCATGTTATACGATGATGCACGGCAATAGAACAAGGCATCTATAGCAATGGGATTGACTAGCAATTGACTGCTTAGAATTCTCTTTGGGACTCTTGGGTGACCTGTACCAAAATTTATCTTTAGTTTTCTGCACTTGATCACTTGGTAACATGTGGAGAGCTTAGATTGGTGCTATTTGATGTGTATTTGACGTTTAAAATATTCTTCTATGGCCTGCCGCCTATGTAAAAACTGGGTCTGGCATTGTCAAATTCGCCACAAGGGGGTAAGAATAGGTAGTGTCGACTTTGGGCCTTCGAGTTTGAAGTCAATTTTGTAATAAGGAAGATGGGCTTCTAGCCTGGACATATTTTCTGTACTTTGCTTACGTGATGTGCAGGAAAATTTGTCCTTATTCCATTTGTGTACTAATTTTATGAATGTGCTTTTCAATTATTGAATGTTCCCCTTTGAATCATTGCATATTTTGAGAACTTGCAACCCTAGTTGTATCAAGTGGTATCAAAGCAGGTTCTTCCTTGTGTCCTGTATGTGATTGGTGGGTGTGGGGTTCTGCGTTGTTATTGCAGAATGAGAAAACACTACAAAGAGGTTTGCAAAGAGAAAAAACTATTGAACAACAGATGATGGACTCGAGAGATGAGGCAGAGGAATTCCTCTCAGAAGGGGACCTGGAAGACCACAAAAGAGTTGAATCTGGACATGTTAATGCAGAGATGCTACTTACATTGACAGCAAGAGTGGAGGCCATGGAGATTGCACAACAAAGAGGAGTGGCTACAAAATTGAATGATGAAAGAGATTATGGAAGGGAACAAGAGGTTCCACAAGCAGAGCCTGAGGCTGAACTTGCCCCAAATAAGATAAGTTTATTAATGACCAAAAGTAGGTCAATGGGACTGTTCGATACATAAGTGGTGATGCATCATAAAAAGTGGGAGTGTGAAGGTCGCTCCTATAAAAGAAAAAGGTAAAGCTAATCTATAAGATCGAAGCTCAACTATCTCAACGCCAAAAAAAATGCTCTGGAATAGAGTATAAGGAAAAGAGCCTCAAGGCCCCATGTGTCTATCATCAGACAAAGGAGAGGGGGGGTTTTCCTCCTCTAAAGTATCCATGGCTAATTGCATGATTCCTACCATACGACGTCAAAGGGAAGAATCTATATATGGATAATTGGCTAGAAGAGATGGATCTAGCTTGAGGGATGTCTCTATACCTAGAAGAGGTGACTGCTATTGAGAGCTACTGGAGGATTGGCTATTCATCTAGCATAAACTGTCTTAGGATCTCAATCAGCAACTCCACATGGGTCGAACTACCTCTCGGCTTATGACAGATATTGTAGTTGTAATGGTGTTGCTCTCTACCTACCTCTTGGTGCCCCTATCCACTAGGGCCACTAGGATCACTAGGAAGAAAGATGAAATCTTCTAAGTAGTGTTCAATCGAATGAGGGGCCAGAGGATGTGAGATCTAATCCTAACGGCCTCCCCAAATATAATGCCAAGCACCATTGGTCTAGATATCAGAAAAAAGGTGGAGGGATAATAGAACATAAGATAATTTCATTGATGTCCAACACGTGACCACAAGATTAGGTCAATGGGACTAAAAAGATATGTCCAGTGTGAGTATAATGTGGGAGTGCAAAAGCAACTTCTATAAATTCTAAGAGCAAAAAGGGAAAAAAAGAAAAAATAATACATCATAAGGAAGCATCTAGCACTTGACGATTGATATCGGAGTTGAATCGGTCTTGAACAAGAGGACGAATTCCAACCAATGAGGACAAATTCCAAACAAAGAGGACGAATTCCACATTGGTTGGTGTCTAACATGTGGAAGTCGTCATTAATACCTCTCAAAAATTTGGAAATTCACTTTAATAATTTAATTATTAAAGTGAATRTCTTTTTAGAATTAATTGAGGTTAATTTWAAAAAAAATCCTAAGTTTTTGGCATTAGTGATTTAAGTTAATTAAATGAATCTTAGCCATTGATCTCAAGTGATGGAGATTTAATCTCAGCCATTGATCACTTTGGAGGTTAGGGTTTTGGCTCATCTCAAGATTATAAAAGGCAACCAAGGGAGAGGAGAAGATACACATTGTGCAAAGAGTCAGTGACTCATGTGAGTGGAGAAGGACTTTCACTCTGTACATTTCAGCAAGAGAGAAAATTTCTGCAGACAGGAAATTTCCAGCAGGCCGTACCAAGCAAGGCAAAGGTCGGGATATTTTCTGGAGGGGCCGTACAGCCCGCAGAAGCTGCCAAAGAGGCCATATATCGTACAACTAGCAACTGCAGGGGCCGTACAACCTGTGGGCAGTAGTCGTATAGTCCGTACAGCCCGCAGCAAGTCGTACAGCTCGCAGCAAGTCGTACAGATCATGGAAGGAGCCATACAAGGTATGGTTGGGCCGTACAGCCAGGTGGGAAGCAAGCAGGGACAGCAAGAGGGTAGAGGATTTCATCAAGTGAAATCAGCCCAGGTTTTGTTGTTGTTTGTATTTTCTCAGTGGGCCATTATCCCAGTAAGAGAGCCCTGATTTTCATAATAAAATCATCTCGTTGTTGGTTTTCCCTTAGGGGTTTTTTGCAAGGGTATTTACCCAAAATATTTGTGTACATGTGTTTGGTTTCCTATTTTACTTCCGCTGCAATTTTCTGGTGAAGAATCTCAGTGTGCTTTTATTCAGTAGATCTGCATTTTATTTCAACAAGGATTTACTAGGAATTAATTATCGTGACTGGGGTTTAAGGAAATTTAACATGGTATTAGAGCTAACACTCTAAAGGAGACCATACAAGGGTTTTATCATAGGTTTTATAGCAGATCTAAAATTCCAGCAGTTTATATTCCTCATTAAAATTCTGATTTGGAGATGACCGCAACCGATTTGAGGTTTGAGGACATGTTGGAGGGTGCATCTAACTTCATTCCTTGGAAGGCGAGGGTTACATTAATTCTCATGGAGAATGGGTTGTGGGATTTTACGAATACCACTGTGACCCCACCGACGAATCCAAAAGACTTGGTCGTCCATGAGCAGAAGGATGTGAAAGCCAGGAGGATCATCTTAGATACGGTGAAGGATCACTTGATTCCTCACCTATCTGAGAAGACATCAGCAAGGGATATGTTTGTAGCTTTGACGAATCTTTTCCAGAGCAGTAATGCAAACAGGAAGATGGCGTTGAGGGGAAAGTTTAGAAACACTAAGATGACTAGATCAGATACAGTGACCAGCTATCTCACCAAGATCACTCAGGTGCGTGATTAGTTGGCAACAGTTGGGGACGTCGTGACGAAAAAAGAGAGGGTGAGGATGGGCCTGAATGGTTTCTCTAAGCCATGGGCCCCATTCATGAAGGGCATCGCTGCACGGGAGACACTTCCCAAGTTTGACAGGCTATGGGATGATTTCATCCAGGAGGAGATTCGAGAGGAATCTCTAGTAGGCCAACAAAAGGGTGATGATAGGAATCTAGCTCTTGCTAGTCAAGCAAGGAAGAGCAAAGGGAATACAAGTGGAGAGTCAACTTTACACGCTGGAAAGAAAAGAGATTTGAGCAAAGTGAAATGCTTTTTGTGCCACAAGAGTGGTCACTATGCTTCAAAGTGTCATGAACGAAAGAAAGGGAAGGGTAAGTCTCAGCGGGTAGCAGCGTCTGCAAAAACTCAAGTGAAGGAGTTTGCTAAGAGGTTCGAGAAGGATTTCTTGTTAGTCTCTTGTCTTTCTGGCACAGTTTCCAATAGTGCCTGGTTTGTGGATAGTGGAGCTTCTTGTCACATGACGAGGACACAAGAGTTGCTCACCAGTTTATCAGAGAAGGACTTGGATCTACATGTGGAGCTTGGCACCAATGCCAAGTGTGGTGTAGAGGGATTTGGGACAGTTAGGTTTCAGCTGGAGTCAGGAGGTTCTCTGGAGGTGGCAAATGTGTTGTATGTTCTGAAGCTCAAAATGAATTTGCTCTCAGTTTCGGCAATGGAGGACAGGGGATACACCATCACTTTCAAGGATGGTCAGGTTCTTATTCGGCCAAAAGGATCTAGCCTTGACTCAACACGAGTTCTTGGTAACATAGAGGGAAACTTGTATAGGTTGAAGGCCCAACTAGCACATGCTCTGGTTCATGACAGTGATGACCTATGTGAGCTTTGGCATAGGAGGATGGGTCACTTGCATCACAGAGCGCTACCTGCACTGAGGCAGATAGTCATTGGTCTTCCGAAGTTCAATGTAGAGCAGCAGGGAGTATGCAAAGGGTGTGCTCTTGGCAAGAATGCAAAGGCTGCTTTTCCAAGCAACGAGACCAGATCCAAGGGATCTTGGATCTAGTACATACAAACGTATGTGGTCTGATGTCAGTGGAGTCAATGAACGGGTCCAATTATTTTGCGACCTTCATTGATGATTTCTCTATGAGGACGTGGATTTTCTTCATGAAGACCATGAATGAGGTCTTCATTCGATTGGGAGTTTAAGGCTCTCGTGGAGAATAAAACAAGCAATAAGATCAAAGTCCTAAGGTTAGGGGGTGAGTTCACCTCAAAATACTTCAACGATTTCTGCAAGGAAGCATGGATAAAGAGGGAGTTGACAGTACCTTACAACCCACAGCAGAATGAGTTGCAAAAAGGAAGAATTTTTCCATCATTGGAGCTGCAATGATTCATGACCAGAATTTGCCCATATTCCTTTGGGCAGAGGCATGCAATACAACAGTGTATGTGCAAAACAAGAGTCCTCATAAGGTCTTGGAGGACAAGACTCCAGAAGAGGCGTTCTTTGGAGTGAAGCCAAGGATTGGCCATTTTCGCTAGTTCCAGGGGACTCTTCCATAAGTACCTTCCTCGCTAAGAGGGAGTGTTTATGTTTTGTAGCTCGGACAAGTACTTCCACATTGGTTTGTGTCTAACATGTGGAAGTCATCATTAATACCTCTTGGAACTTTGGAAATTCACTTTAATAATTAAATTATTAAAGTGAATGTCTTTTTAGAATTAATTGAGGTTAATTTAAATAAAATGCCTAAGTTTTTGGCATTAGTGATTTAAGTTAATTAAGTGAATCTTAGCCATTGATCTCAAGTGATGGAGATTTAATCTCAGCCATTGATCACTTTGGAGGTTAGGGTTTTGGCTCATCCTAAGATTATGAAAGGCAACCAAGGGAGAGGAGAAGATATGCATTATGCAAGGAGTCAGTGACTCGTGAGTGGAGAAGGACTTTCACTCTGCACATTTCAGCGAGAGAGAAAATTTCTACAAACTGGAAATTTCGAGCAAGTTGTACAAAGCAAGGCAGAGGTCGAGAGATTTTCTGGAGGGGTCGTACAGCCCACAAAAGCTGCTAGAGAGGTCGTACAGCCCACAACTAGTAGCCATAGGGGTTGTACAGCCCGTAGGAAGTAGTCGTACAGCCTGCAACAGGCTATACAACCCGTGGCAGGGGCCGTACAGGTCATTGTACAGCGAGGTGGGCAGCAGGCAGGGACAGCAAGAGGGCAGAGGATTTCGTCAGGTGAAATCAACCCAAGTTTTGTTGTTGTTTGTATTTTCTCAGTGGGCCATTATCCCGGTAAGGGAGCCCTAATTTTCATAATAAAATCATCTCGTTGTTGGTTTTCCCTTGCGGGTTTTTTCCAAGGGTATTTACCCAAAATATCTGTGTACAAAGCAAGGCAGAGGTCAGGAGATTTTCTGGAGGGGTCGTACAGCCCGCAGAAGCTGCTAGAGAGGTCATACAGCCCACAACTAGTAGCCATAGGGGTCGTACAACCCGTAGGAAGTAGTCGTACAGCCTGCGACAAGCTATACAACCCGTGGCAGGGGCCGTACAGGTCGTTGTACATCAAGGTAGGCAGCAGGCAAGGACAGCAAGAAGGTAGAGGATTTCGTCAGGTGAAATCAACCCAGGTTTTGTTGTTGTTTGTATTTTCTCAGTGGGCCATTATCCCGGTAAGGGAGCCCTAATTTTCATAATAAAATCATCTCGTTGTTGGTTTTCCCTTGCGGGTTTTTTCCAAGGGTATTTACCCAAAATATATGTGTACATGTGTTTGGTTTCCTATTTTACTTCCGTTGCAGTTTTCTGGTTAAGAATCTCAATGTGCTTTTATTCAGTAGATCTACATTTTATTTCAGCAAGGATTTACTAGGAATTAATTGCCATGACTGGGGTTTAAGGAAATTTAACATTTGGATGCTTATGTAACTCTTGGTTCAAAGAAGCTAAGAGCCACACTATTGGTTAAGAAAATGGAGGTGGAGCAACTCCATGCACCTATTTAATCAACATAGCCTTAATCAGGGATAATTTTAAGGATGAAAATTTATCTCAAAATTTAGAAACCATAGTGAATCTTACTAGTCCTTAATATGCAAACTATAAAATGTTTGGCAATAGTTTTGTAAAAATATTCAAATTTCTAAGGATTTTGTATAGTTTCTATAAAATTTGGGTTATTTTAAGGTAAAATAATTTTATTCTATAGAATTTGGGCTTATCATTTTTAGAAAAATGGAAATTGACGAATATGTTTTTTGGAAAAAGCATGGAAAATTAGCCCATGGGTGAAATTTAGCCCCTAAAATTTTCCCTAGCCCTTATCAAGTGTTAGTATTGTTTTTAATGGATGGGCAAATCCAACACGCCATCCCCTCATCAATTTCATAGTACCATCAAGAAATGGACCATTCTTCTTGAAGAAGTAGATGTTCATACTTTTCTTCAAATTATCATAGACAATGCACTTGTTTTCAAGGTTGTTGACTTGAATGTGGAAACTAAATATCCACAAGTATCTTGGACACCTTGCATTGTACATTCTTTGAACTTGGCACTTAAATCTATTGCTTCAAATGTGACATGGATAGGGCGGTCAATTGATCATGCAAACATATCCGTAATTTCATACAAAACAATACCCATGTCCTCACAATTTATAAAAACTTCACACAGTTGTCATTGTTGAAGATCACAAATATTTAGTTTACCTCCTTATTCATCATGCCTAAGAGGTTAAGGGATGTCAAACCTACTCTTGCACCCATGGATATTTTAGAGTTTTAATCATTCTGTTGAAAGCAAGATGTAAATGCTTCAAAGAAGGCCGAGAATATAGTGTTGGATGATTGTTGGTGCGAGAGGGCAGATCTTACCATTAAGATCATGGACCCTATCATTTCTTTGTTGCAATTTAGAGATACAAACCAGATCATATTGGGCAATCTTCAAGAGGGGTGGCACTCCACAATTGAGTATGGGAGGCTAGCTATTTTTGAGAATGAATGTCCTGAGTATGCGACACCACTAGAGATCTTGTTGACTACCATATAGGATATTCTTGTTAGCTAGTGGGAGAATAATTGTACATCTTTGCATTGCTTGGCTCACACATTGAATCCCAGGTACTACAATGATGAGTGACTCAAAGTTGGGCCTACACACAGATTCCCTTCTCACATGAATAAGGAGATTTCAAAAGGGAGAAGACGGCATTGAGCATAAAATATCAAGACAAAGTCACCCTTGAGGTGGAGGAGGACTTCGTAGAGTTTTCCACTTTCATTGGGAGATTCAAAGGCTATGATTTGATCAAATACAAGGGGCTTAGCCCTATGTTTGGTGGGCAATACATGGGGCAGTATGAACTATTCTACAACAGTTAGCCATGAGGTTCTTCTCTTAGGTTACTCCATCCTCTTGTTGCGAGGGGAATTGGGGCACATATGGGAATGTGCAAACTTTAAAGAAGCACAAGCTTGAGTAGTCCAGAGTGAAAACAATGGCATATATGTACACAAACCTATGTCTTATATACAGGATGAGGTGAAAGTGGTTGAAGGGAAGGACAAAGATGTGGTATGTATTTCCTGATGATATGGGTTTGGACAACAGCTTTGAATTGGCATTGGCCATCTTGGATCTTAATGCACCAGTCCTAGAGCCAGACACTTTTGATGATGATGATCCTCTTCAACAATCATCTTCCACACCATCAGTTTTAGATCTTGGACTACATATAGATAAGGAAGGAGGCAAGGGTGGCGAGCACAGTGGCAGTGCAATGGCAGTGGAGGTGATGTTGAGTTTCTACTTCTGAATCTATATGTATGATGATATGATCTATCATCTAGATTATATGTGTATTCTTGAAACTTGTGTGTTTGATGGTCGCTCTCTTGTCCGTAGTGCCTTTTAGGGCTTTGGCATTGCTTGTGGATCTGTTATTTGTCGAAAACTCGTCATAATTTTGTGTTCAACCAGAAGGTTAGCTCTCTATCTTCTTTTAGTACATTGTGGAAAGATGAGGTACGCCATCAACTTTTGGCTAAGGGAGCTCTTTTTATCAAAGATGCTCAATCTTTGGATCACTTAGATTATTCTGCTTTTATTTCTACTCTAGTAGTTCTCGGGAAGAGGTTATGAGGCTAATTGTATATACCCTTCCGCATTTTGTTCTTTTTATTTTAAATATTTTTCTATAAATATAAGACATATTTTTCAGGGGAAAAAAATTGCATCCTTATGTATATATTTTATTTCTATATTTTTAATTTTTTTAATTAAATATATACTATTTACATTTCCCCCATGACCCATTTCAAAGGATCTACATGTCCCTTGTCAAACACTCGAATTCTCATGTTAAGTGATTTAGGTGCTTAGTAGCTAGTTTAGCAATATTAATAAAAGTTAGTGGTTTATTAACATCACTTGATATGATCGTCCATTTGCTAGGCATCTAGAAAGTCTATCTTATAGCTTTGATATAATATTGTGCATGTAGGGCCCATGGACCATGGATTAGGGGTTTTGTCAATTTATTACTACAAATATAGGCTTTTCCCTCAAAGTAAAGCATCACTAGACAATTACCCTTTTTGTATGTATTCAAAAGCATATAGGTGTTATCCCTTCTAATTGAATGGCAAAGTGCCCACATTTATTTTGCTAATGCAAGGAGTCTGTAGCCATCACTTGAAAAGCAATGTACTTCCCCCTGTCTTCAAGTATTTTGCGCACAATTTATAATATTTCTTCTATTTTGTTGAATATTTCAACTATTTGTTAAAATTTCATACTTTTACAATTACTGAGAATAAATTTCTCTATCCACCCTATACGTGAGCTATTTGGAGCATTCCATGATATAATCATATATAATCAAATTGTCAATTGGGTTTAGCTTGGGTGGTTGGGAGAAATGATTGTTATCCTCCCACCCGGCTTCAATTCCTGTAAGTGACATGTTGAGCTCATAATGAGAATATTGTTGTAATGGCTTCGAGCCTTGTTGTTGACCAGCCTTATGCCCTAAAGACTCTAAGGTTTACCCTGGGTACCATCCTCGAAATGAGGGGAAGTACTCTAAGGTTTTCCCTGGGCTTTATAACCTGGAAAAAAAAAATCATATATAATCAACTCCCTCATCCTACACCAGAATTATATACTAGCCACATCTATAAAATGACAATAATCCACAAAACATGTCTTTCTCACTTAATGTGCAAACTTTTGAGGCGGAAAATAGCCTTTATTTGGCCATTTGCTGGCCAAACTCTATGCCATTGTTCCTCATAGAAGTTGAGCAAGTTAAATCTGAGGGAAATTTTGTGGGCCATTTATTTCCAAATTGTGTTATTTGATCAATTTACTTGAAACAATTGACAACACCTAATCTAGCATGTTGACCTGAACTTGTATGTAATATGGTAAAGTATATATTTTCTTAAACATGTTATTTCCATGAAGTTATCTCTGATTTGATGAACTTGAGAAGCTTTCCAACTATACGATACCTCCACAAGGTCATCCTTCCATTTTTCCACACAAGATAGGTCTTATGATTTATCTATTGGGAAATTTCAACACATTAATTATGTCTATGTGGATCATAAATCCAAAGGAATAGCCCAAAGGGTTAGCTCAATCGATTGAACCATCCACCCAAGACATGTTTCCAATAGGAAGGCCATAGGTCACAGGTTCAAATCCAGTTGATTCCTTGGAGTTAGCAACCACTATTGTAACTGGCGGTTGAGCTGCCCTCCATCCAAATATTCCAAGGAAGAGGGGGGGGATCTTGCAAGGTTTTCTTTGTAAACAAACTTAAAAGTCCAAAGGAATCATGTGATAAATTACCCACACAAAACAAAAGGCCATATGAAGGATCACAAAGGAGTAAGGAAAGGTCATATGAAGTAGCCAAAAGGAATAAGGAAAGGTCATGGGAAGGAAACCAAAGGAGTCGCATGTGGATTTGTATGACATTCATTTTAAGGTGGAACAAAAGGTCATGTGAAGGTAGTCACCTGAGGACCAGTAATTAGATAGGATCATGTGAACACAATCACTGGTGGATCATTAATTAGATAGATATATTAAGGTGGAATGGAACATCCTTCCATTTATGGTTTTTATTTGTGGGAAATATCAACACATAAATTAGTCTGAGCGAATCATAAGTCCAAAGGTGTCATGTGATAAATTTACCTAAACGAAAGGAAAGGTCATGTGAAGAAGTCCAAAGGAGTAAGGAAAGGTCATATGAAGTAGTCCAAAGGAGTAAGGAAAGGTCATAGGAAGGACTCCAAAGGAATCATGTGTGGAGTTGTATGATAGTCATATTAAGGTGGAATGAAAGTTCATGTGAAAGTAGTCATTTGATGATCATTAACTAGATAGGTTCATGTGAATGTAGTCACCTGCACATCATTAATTAGATAGATATATTAAGGTGAACTGGACTGTCCTTCCATTTTGCCAGGCGAGATAGGTTTCATCTTCTCTGAAATATCAAAACATAAATTGGTTTGTGTGGATCACAAGTCCAAAGGATTCGTGTGATAAAGTTGCCTGAGCAAAAGAAAAGGCCCTATGCAGTCGAAGGAGTTAGATAAAGTCATAGGAAGTAGTCAAAAAGAGTCGTATGTTAGTAATATTAAGGTGGAACAAACGGTCATGTAAAGGTCTTGTGGATCGTTAATTAGATAGGATCATGTTAAGGTAATCAGTTGAAAATTGTTAATTAGATAGATATATTGAGCTGAAAAGGAAGGTCGTATTCGCTCAGGATTATTAATTAGATATATAGTCATATGAATGAGGAAGGATGGTATTACATTTACTCGTACTTGCACCTAAACCCAGTTTCCAAGTTGGTAAAGATTTTGGTGCATGCAATACTTTTTTTTTAAAGAAAAAGCACAAACAATTACATTATCGTCAAGAAAATGTACACTACAATAACCATGTTTGGGTCACTGACCCGGAAAGACTCAAATTAGTGGCCTGATATTCAATATTTGACCCCTTGACCTGAATCAGAATAGTTAGTGAGAACTATGAACAGTCAGGCCCATATTCTGACCTAATGGCCAAACACTTTCTAGTATCTACAGATATTCTAACAGATGCTGCATCTCCTCACTGGGGATCTTTAACATTGACAAGTATAGCTTTTTTTCCCATTTGTTTCTCGGATTTCTTTCCACTCAACCTAATGGTACAGGGTTGGTAAAGGCTCCAGCGAAACTAACTGTCGAACTTCAACACAATCGATCGTATCTTTCCAGATCAGAGTTGTCTGAGTCATGTGGCCACTTCATCCCCTAGAGGGGCTATCTGTCAGAATAATCTGGTTCGGTTTGTATGACCGTAGCCTTATGGCCATCCCCTGCCCCAGAGGGTGGGACTGGGACTGGGACCTCTGTCGATGCATCAGGGTCAGATGCAGTATTTCGAAAACTATACTTCTCTAACAGTTGTTGCCAATGTGAAATTATTAGACTCGCACTCACGCTCTTTCTTCACTTTTTTTCTCTGAAGAGAAGGATCCGGGTCCGTAGAAAAGAAGTTATAAATTGAAGATATGTTTTCCTCTGCAAATTTCTCTGCTTGTCTGTGTGAATGTATTTGTCACGTGTCCTAAATTTCTAATGACTTATATTCCAAACATTATCAACAACACAATATTCTACTACAACTTATCAGGATAAGTATGTGAATTCAGATTCAATTAAAAACATAAACATATGTTCTACTACAACTTATATAAGAATAAGTATGTGAATTCAGATTCAATTAAAAACATAAACATACTTCTGATACACAATACCTTATCATGGCCCTTGTGAGCACCAGGCACTTCCATGGCCTCCACATCAAAGGAATCCACTCTCTTGGTCTTCCTAACAAGCCTGCGCCTGATTTTTCCTCCACTATCATCATCTTCAACAAACCACCTTGGGGATTCCCCTTCCATTTCACTGCCATCAACCCACCTGGACTCTGATGACAGCAGAGACATTGAGCCCTCACTGATCCCATCCCTATCTTGCTCATCCATCGCAGATATCGGTATGATAATGGGGTTGACAATGACAAGAATGATGCCCACAAGAACAATCAATAGAAACTTCGGAGATTCCCCACAACTGTTTTTAGAAAAGCACAATTTTATCATCCACAGAAGCAGCTTCTGCATTCAAAGACCACAATCCAGCAAAAGAAAGAGCTCAATCTCACAATTTTATCATCCACAAAAGCAGCTCCTGCATTCAAAGCCCACAATCCAGCAAAAGAAAGAGCTCAATCTCTTCGACCCACATCGTAACATGGCAGCCCACATCCATATTTCCATTGAAATCCTGAAAATCCTCCAACCCAAATGAATTTTTCCAGTGATTTCTATGAATACGTTACCATTCTTCCATCAGAAAACTGCTCTGAGGTCACGCTAGTACCGATAAAAATTTAGTGAACGATAAGTAGAAGATATGAAACAAACTCCTACTGTAATAGACACTCGAATCTCGCATGCCCGCCTAACAGATTGTTACTTATCTGGTTACATGAATCCATGTCCTTCCCTACGTCCATAACACATGGAGTCGGGCAGCGGGCACGTCAAGAAGCTGCCCGTGCTTTATCGGTCAGATGGACTCTGATCGTACACGTGGTAAATCCTGGTTGGTCGATTATTTGGCAGCGGCCCCACCCGACAGAGTACAGGCTTTTCTAGGAACTGAAGACCTCGTGACCCGAGGATTATTGTTTAAAAACATGTGGCAAAAACCATGAATTGAAAACAAAATTAGCCCCAATTCCCACTGTTCTCGATCGGAAAAAGAATATATAAAAATAATTACATGGAAAAGAAAATTTAGAATTGGTTTTTATTGTTAACTTATTTTCTGTTAATTAAATATGTTCTATAAAAGTTAATTGGCTGCTATAATTTGAGTAGTTAATTGGTTGATAATTTCAGTAGTTGAGAGAAGTTGTTATTTTTCTAAGGAGGTTTTAAATCTTATTTTATGGCATGTTTACTTTATTTGTGAGTTAATTATTAATTAATTATTTAATTATTGTGAGTCGTAAAAAATCGAGTTTGTTCGTTTTAAATTTTAAACTTTAAATCTTATTTTAAGATATATTAACTTTATTCGTGAGCTAATTATTAATTAATTATTGTGAGTTTTGAAGAATTTAGTTTACTTTAAGCAACATCTTTGGGTTTATCTCGAAAAATGCATTACATTGAAAGATACTTGTAAACATATCATAGGTTACTTGTAAACATATCATAGGTTATTTTTAGCCTCGTGGACGTTAAAAATTCTTTCTTTCTTTCTTTCATTTCTTCTCCATGCTTTTTTCTCTCTATGAGCTTTATTGTGACATGCCTTAATGATATCAATTACATTATGGTTTAGCTAGGCCTAAATCTATCTTAATTTCAAATTGATTAAACAAGAAGAGGGATCAAAATAAATGAGATACAAATTTCTAGATATTTAAAAGGTCCCAAGTTAATATAGATATAAAATAATACATATATATCTAATGTTAGAGATCATCCACATTGCTTTGTTATTTTTAATTTTATCTTTAAATATTATATTAAATTTAATTATATCATATGATATTTCAACATTAAGCACATTACACATCTCTCCTATAAATTGAAAATTGAAGAATATGCATTCTCTTAATATAATAAAATGGTTAAAAAAAAACATATTTTAGTTTTCTAAGAAAACATCAATCTAACATTTTTTAACTCTTTTCCTCTTTCAATAATGGTCATCTCAAGGAAACATTATACATCTTTCTCATATAGACACCCTTTGAAAAAATATATATTTTTAATCATTCACATTAATAACCAATTAAAAAAATTATCATCCAATTAAAAAAATCTATCATCAAATTAATTAATAATATAACCAATGTAACTACATTTTACATTTAACAAGTTAATAAATGTACACATTTATTATTTATTATGATTGTAACTACAATGTAACCACCTTTTTACCCGTAACAAGTTAATAATGTACACATTTATTATGATTGAGATATGTTGATCTTGTATATTGACCACTTTTTGTGTGGTGCATCAATGGAAAGCATTTTAAGCATCAAAAGTTTTATCAATTTTAAAGTTGGGATTGGATGTAACAACGTTTAGACTGAGAAATCTGCATGTTCAACATTTTTTCGGGGGGTGTGTTAATGAAAAGCATTCTTAGTACTAAAAACTTTATGAATCTCAAAGTTAGATTTGATATGAAATCCACATTGATATGATAGTAATTTTGTCACTCAACATTATCAATGATTTGATGGACATGTAATTTTGTTCACACGTTTTGGGATTTCAATGGCTTATAATTCTGATGTCGTTTTCTTATGGAATTTCCCGTATTTTTTATAAATAATCATTTCTATTTGATTTGTGGAGAACTTTAAACGTAACTTTTATATTTAACAAAAGACTACATGGAATTTGATTTGGTGGGACCCTTTACTAATATATTGACATATCGTTGATGTATTTTCGGAATTGTGTTCCATATGAATACTTGTTTTTGCGATTAAATATAATGGGAGAAGTATTTAGATTGAGGTGTATGCTTTTCGTGTATCTATGTCCAACTCAAAATAATAGCATAAACATATAATAAGTGGGGAGTTATGTTGATTTAGCAATGAATAGTGGAGCTTTAGCATGAATAATTTAAATTTTGATTTTAATTTTAATTGTAGTTTTATATTTATGTATTTATGTGAGAAACGAAGGGAAGGAAATTTTATAATTATAATTTTAAGATATCACAAAAATAATTATCAAAGAATAATTTTTATTTTTGAGAATTCTCAAAACGACGAATTCTAGATTCTTATTCATGAGAGTCTTCAAAGCGACAAATGACCTCACTCAAAATTAGCATCTTTTAAACCTAAAACCAAAATTAGTAGGTAACTTGAAAGTAACTTGAAGGAGGGGGAGGGGGAATGGTTTTTTGAACTTGGAAGCTTGGTTGCAGACCAGTAATGGCTATGTTTCTGCTTCTGGTTTCGGTAGTGAGTAAATGGTTATACAATAGACTGTTAAAGGTGGAGCGGGTTAGTTTTTAACTCTAGTTTTCAGGTATTTAGAGTCGCATCTAATGGTCTCTCGCCTCCATTAATTCTAGCTTCGTGTTTACCTACCCTAGAGAACACCAACTTTAGTTTTTTGGCTCTTAGTTTGTAGTGGTTTGATAACACTTAAGTTCTCGGGTCCCATCTGCTATTTATTTCTTCTCTAGGAAATTGAACTCTTGTCAGTCCTCTTTATGGTCAGAGTTTATTGTATTACAGGTGGTCATAAATGGGAACCTTCTCCCATAACGAAGTGGAAAGGAACGCCAGGGCATTCATGAGCGTCGTTGACGAGGTGACTTGGGAACAAGTGGGAATTTATGCCAAGGCAGATGGCTTGGGAAGTGGGCCTTCAGTTTTCCCTACTAGCACATTCACGTCGTCCATTACCTCAGAATTTCCAAGTAACCTTTTGTCTTTACCTCCATCCTGCTCCCGGATAACGCCTCCTGCAAAAAAAAATTCTAGCTTTCTATCGTCTAGTCCACAGTCTTTCAGCTTACCCCCGGTTGTTTCTTAGGGGTTTCCTTCCCTGGAGGGACAAAGGAAACCACACGGATTGACTCCTCCTATATCCATTCGGAGGAAGGCGTGGAAAGCAAATAGGAAAGCCAAACAAATGGTGTTAGGGTCTGATGTGGGGTTAGAATCAACCTGCAGGATGGCTCTCTGCAGTCTGGTGGGTAGAATTTCTTATAGCTATCTTAGCAAGGAACCTATTGAGGATTGGATTAAAAAATAGTGGTTGCCGCTCTTGGGCTACGAACCCGAGATCCTTTATCTCACCAAAGGGTGGCTAGGGTTTATCTGCAGGTCTCCAGAGGACGCATCCTTATTACTGAGCACACTGTGGGTATTTGGTGGAAGCAGTCTAATGCTTAAACGGTGGTGGGTTGCCTTTAATCCGTCCTCTGACCATTTCCAATTTCGACACTTCTAGGTACTCTTACCCGACCTCCCGTTACATTTGTGGAATGAAGGTGCCCTACGGGCTATTGGTGATACTCTTGGTAAATTCATATCTCTGGATTCTAAGTTTTTTACTGACCCAGTGTGGAAAATAGGTAGGATTCTAGTGGATATGGACATCCACTGCGGGTTACTTGAAACTATTGAAATAGAATGGCGCGGTCGTAGAATAACACAGTGGCTTGACTACCTCAGGTTACCATTTCGTTGCAACCTTTGCTACCAAACGAGCCACCTTCGTCGTGACTATGCGAGAAAGGAAGTTGAGGACACTGAACTTCAAAGAGACCCACCCGACTATATGGACGAAGAAGATTCTTTGGGATGCGAGAATCTTCAAATAGGAGGGACCCCTATACAACAGCAGGAGGCTCGATCGACTTTAACGGGTAAGTTACAAAGTCTCTGCCCCACTTTATATACATCACTGACACACTGGGAGAAGGAGGCTTTAAATAACTCTAACCGGTTACTCTCCTTAACTAATTTGGCGGCACAGAGTCCTGATAAGGATAAGGAGCATGTAGACCCTTTAACTTTGAATACCTCTCGGTCTTTTTGTCCTAATGTTCCCGTGGTTAAATCTTATGTCAGTGTGCCATCTATGGTTCGCACTTATGAGGTCCCCCAGCCGTCGTTTATAGCCCATGATTTTTCCCAGTCTTTGAACCCCTCACAGGAGGGGCCATTACGATCTCCTTCTCCACCTTTGGACCCTATTCTAAACTCCCCGATTGAACCAGGTTTCAGAGAGGCTAAGGAGGATGACTCCACTCTCACTGTTGTTCTAGATTAACTAATACTCTTTATCAAAAACTCAACTGATAATTTGTGGCTGCCTACCTATCTAGGTAAAGCCATCTATGACCCCAAAGTGGGAACCAAAACCTCAACCCCTCTCAAGATTCCTGGAAAGGAGGGTAAGGAATATGCCTTGGATTACTGAGAGGGGGGGTGAATCAGTAATAGCGTAATTATAATCCTTTTTTTTCAAATGTTATATCAATGTAGAATTATTATCCAATAATGAGCAATAAGAAATAAACAATCACACACATACACAGTACACCAGTGTTTTACGTGGAAACCCAAATCGGGAGAAAACCATGGAATGTTTTTTCTTATATGTCTT
>ML797239.1:19699-69272 GCA_009831015.1 Picea engelmannii | reverse complement strand
AAGTACATCATCCTTCTTCTCTTGTCCGTTCAATACTTTAGAACTAGGGAAAGAGTAGTATTCTGTCTCAGTTTGTTCCAGATCCAGGTGGATCTGTGGAGATTGGTCTGTGTCCGCACTCACGAATTTATCCTAGAACACCTATGACAACATAGACTGGGATTACTTAAGACTGACATTAATTACAGTGGGCTTCGGCATTCAGTTGACCAATTGGATTATGAGTTGTGTTACAACTTCCACCTTTGTTGTGTTTTTCAATGGAGAGGCGACATAATTTTTCAAAAGTGGTAGGGGGCTTCGTCAATGATGCCCACTATCTCTGTTATTGTTTATCTTGGTTATGGAAGGGCTTAGTCTGATGTTAAAAAGTAGCATCTCCGAGGGTACAATTACAGGGATAAAGGTTTCCAAACTGATAAAGATTGTACATTTATTGTTTGTAGATGACGTACTTATTATGACAAAGGCAATTTTAACTGAATGGAGAGAGATCACAGACATACTTTAGCTTTTTTGTATGGCCTCGGGTCTTCGCATTAATAATTCAAAAACTACAATCCATCGTGGGGGTTTATCGGAGACAGAATTAACTCCTTTAAAGGGGATTCTTCCTTTTTCTTTTGTCGAGTTGGTGATGGGTTTCAAGTATCTAGGATACTACCTAAAGACTGGTGCCACAAAGACTGAAGACTAGTTATGGCTAGTGACGAAATTGGAAAAAAAGATTGGGCTTTGGTATAATAAATGGCTTTCTCTAGGTGGTCGTTTTATTTTGGTGAAAGCAGTGCTGGAAAGCCAAACTGTTTACTGGATGTCTATGGAGGTCATCCCGCACACGATTCTAAATAAAATTCAAAAGTTGATGTTTGACTTTCTCTGGAGTGGGAACAAGGAAAAGCATTAGTTTCACCTCTGTAGATGGGATATCTTGTCCATACCAAAGAAATGTGGCGGATGGGGTTTTGAAACCTCCCACTTTTCAACTCGACTTTACTAGTTAACACTCTTTGGCGAGTTCTGACACAGGATGGATTATGGAACATAGTTTTAATGGATAAATATATATGTAATTCAACTGTGATAAATTGGTTAAGAAGGGATTTCCACAAGCATCAAGTGGCATCCAGAATCTAGAATAGTCTCACTAGTAATTTAAATGTGATTCTCCATTGGTTGAGATGGTGCCCAGGCTCGGGTCATTTAATCACCATAGGTAGGGATCAAATAATTGGGATGGGAGACAGATCACTCCTCTCGGAGCCGTTGTTATCCTAACTAAATGATAAAAGAATAACAATCCTAGCACAAGTAAGAGATCTCACCAACGCAAACTCCATCACCGAGGCTTGGTTGAGCAATGGTTCATTGGGTCTTAGAGGAAGTCTTGCAACTGAGTGGGAGCAGTATTGCAGGGCGCAGGCATCACTATCCGGAATTCAATGGACACCGTGGTGTGGACTAGGGGGGATTCTTCGAGCATTTTGACAGTAAAGAACGTGTATAATGCACTCATCATTCCACTAGACTACCCGATTGAAAGCAGATGGTTATTAAATTTGTGGAAGTGGAATCTTCAATTAAAAATTAAACTATTTTTATGGTTGGCAGGGAATCATAAGGTGGTGACCTGGGATATACTACAGAAAAAAGGTTGGGAGGGCATGGGGGTCTGTTACCTTTGTGAGCATGATATTGAAGACATCGACCATTTGCTCATCCAATGTACATTCACAAGGGCAGTGTGGACTAGTTTATACACTCTCTTTCATTTAAAAAGGAAATGGGAAGGCGTTACAGTCTCATATTGCTTTTCCACTTGGTCAAAGGATAAAACAACTCGAACCGGCCTGGCGGAACTCGTTGTTGGCACTTATATATTGAGAGGAACAAGTCTATTTTTTAGGAGAGAACCCCTTCACATCATGCAGTGGCTCACATGATTTCGGGGCTTTCTCTTGGCATCCTACGTCCCTCAAATTTGTCCCAAACAGGGTGTGCACAATATCATAAAAAGTTGGCTTTTCCTTAGCATGCTTTGATGGCGCAGTCCTATCTAATGTTGAGTGTTGCGGAGCTGGAGGCATCATCAAAAC
Source organism: Picea engelmannii (assembly GCA_009831015.1). Lineage (NCBI taxonomy): Eukaryota > Viridiplantae > Streptophyta > Pinopsida > Pinales > Pinaceae > Picea > Picea engelmannii. The sequence continues at coordinate 67,176 of ML797239.1, read as the reverse complement.
TCATTCGTCGAATGTTTAGAAGTGGCACATCAATTGCGGAGCTGGAACAAACACAAAGGCAGAGCTCATGGGCTTATGGACTACACTCACTCTAGCAACTTTATGGTCTATCCAAAAAATCCAAATCCTGGGGGATTCAAAGGTAATTATCGATTGGATAAATCTAAAAGGTAATCTGCAGGCCGTGGACATTGAAGGCTGGAAGCAAAAGACTAGGGATCTGACAAATTCATTTCAAGACATAAGCTTCCAACATATCTACAAGGTCTTCAATAAAGAGGCCAATATATTATCTAAAAGGGCGCTACTGGAACCGGAAGGTAGACTGACGCAGCACACGCCACCCGCGCGCCCGCTTCCACCAGGACCTTCTATAACTTTGGCCCGAAGGGCTGTATCCCTCTTTAAATCCCGTATCAAGACTTTTCTGCACCCACAGGATTCTCCTGGTGATCTCCCCTTCTTCTATTGGGAAATCGGAACTCGCAAGATCGCGAGTTCGGCACTCACGAGATCGGGTTTTTCAATTCCCCGAATCCCGATGACTATTTGCTCACGGCGACCTCGCTCCTCATCGGGAATTTTCCCGTCGGGAGATCGGTATTCACGAGGTCCCAAAGCACTCACCTCACAATTCCCCGAGTGCCGATATGCGATGCCACCTGTCCTCTGAGCTGTTGCCCGGACCCCACGCCTCCTGAGTAAATCGGAAAATCGCGTTTCGGGAATTCGCGATTTCTATTGTCACGATCCACAGGACCTTTCAAGTCCCGAACCCCGATATGTGCGACACCTGTCAACTCCAACCACTATAGCAGTGGGACCCTTCGCAGCTTGGAGTTTCGCTATTTCTCCCTGGTTCTTTCGACACCAAGAACTCCGAAGTGCCGAACCCCGACTCTCCGGGATCTTACGCCACGTGTCTCCGCTGAGATTCACGGCCCTGATCTTCTCGGGAAATCACTAATCGCGATTTCGACAACTATGAACTCTAGCCTCCAGAAAGCCCGATATGCCGAATCCCGATGGCTCTTGGTTCTTCCTGCGCCTAAGGGTTAAATCCCTCGCCACTTCTCCCAGATCTGGCAGTCAACGGGATTTCGCGAATCTATCCTGCGAACCCTGGTCGTTGATTCTCCTCCTTGAGGATTTCTTCCACTTCAAAGCTTCTTCCGACTCGAACCTTCTCCTGGGTCCCTCTCCCAGGAATCACGAAGGAACTACCCCCCCTGAGCTTGTCAACTTTGACTCCCTTCAGAGACCTTTCGCACACTTCTCGTACTCGATCCTCAACAGCTCCCAAAGAGTTTCCTTCAGATCCTGTGCACTTGCAGCCACAGTAATCCCTGTCTTCCTATGCTCAGACTAGCTACCGAGACTTCAAATTCAGCCTACACTTCTCCTGCACGGCTCTACCAACCCAAATCAACTTTTGGGTGAATGAGAATAAGAGTTTAACTGTCTAGCCTCATCAACGCACGCTATGCGGATGAATTCGACTACACTCTATGCAGGAATCTCCTGGCTCAGACAGAGAAACAATTGAAACTTATTCTCCTCTCTCTCAGGCTTCAATTAAGAACCCTGAAAATCACATGCACAGCATATTCAAAGCAAATGCATACGAAGAAAACAAACATTCATGAGCACATAAACAACACACACAGAGAAACAACACCAGTCATGAAATTGAATCAAAGGCTCTCTTCTATTAATTCAATCTGTACATGGGTGTTCTCCACAAGTTCTCTGCTTGCTCTCCTCTTCTTGCTCATGAATACTCTCTTGTTTGATAATAATACAATGATACAAAGGAGGGTGTCTATATCCGTTTTCCCTCTCGAATTCTACAACTATCAAATCTACAATTAAATTCCTATCTAACAGCATTAAATCTATTAAATGCCTCATCTACCTAAGGACGAGAGCTTAAAGGCTCAAGGTCCCCTTTACAATACAAGTGCGCTTCTTTATGAATGGCTTCATTAAAGAGCGGCGCAACAATCCCAAAGTATTTCAAAATGTGGGCTGGCCTATCCAGCTGTCCTTTCTGCCCCATGCGCTGGCTCGCTTGATGAGTGAGTGATGCTCCTGCATCATACTCCTCGGCTTGAAAATTTTCATGGGCTCCTGTCCATGAGCTCCTGCACAGTCTGTCCATGCTTCTGAATTACTGCTTCATTTTCCCAGCTGGCATCCTCCACTGGGTGATTCTTCCATTTCACCAGATATTTGAAGTACTGCCTCTGCCTGGTCTTCTTTCCCACTCGCTTGTCCAGTATGCACTCCATCTGCGGCTTTTCGGCTACTGGTAATTGCCTCTGCCACTGGATCACTAGTTCCTCAGTTCCAGTCTCTGCTTCTCCATCCCTGTATGGGTATAAATCCGAAACATTGAATATCGGAGATATCCCGATGCCATCTGGCAATTCAATCTCGTATGCATTTTCTCCAAATTTCTTTAGGACCCTGCATGGTCCGATTTTCTTCATCTTCAGCTTATGGTATGTTCCCCTTGGGAATCTCTCTTTCCTCAAGTGTGCGAGAACAAGATCGCCAACTTCGAACTGAAGTTGTCTCTGATGCTGATTGGCTCTGCGCTTGTACTCCTGATTTGAGTCTTGCAATCGCTGCTTCACCTTGTTGTGAAGTTCTCTCATCACCTCAACGAACTCTTCAGCGCTAGCACTGCTAGTTGCAGCCTATTCTGATTCCCTGAGTTCAGAAACTCCCCTTGGCTGTGTTCCATATAAAATCTGGAATGGACTTTTTCCTGTACTCCGATTCACTGAATCATTGTACGCAAACTCTGCCTGTGGCAATATGTTGTCCCAACTACTATGGTGCTTTGTCACCAAGCTCCTCAGCAAGTCTCCAAGACTTCTGTTGACCACTTCTGTTTGTCCATTTGTTTGAGGATGGTAAGCCGAACTAAACGCCAAGTTAGTTCCCAGCTTCTTCCATAGTGTCCTCCAAAAATGACCTATGAACTTTGTATCCCTGTCTGAGACTATGCTTCTTGACAACCCATGAAATCTAACAATCTCTTTGAAAAACAAGTTTGCGATGTGGGTCGCATCGCTGGTCTTCTGGCACGGGATGAAATGTGCCATCTTCGAAAACCTGTCCACCACTACGAAGATGGAATCAACCCCTCTCTGTGTCCTCGACAAACCTAATACAAAATCCATGCTTATTGCCTCCCATGGCCTCTCTGGTATGGGTAATGACTGATAAAAACCTGTGTTCTGCTTTCGGCCCTTCGAATGTTGACAAATTCGACACCTGTCAACAAACCTCTTGACATATGCTCGCATGCCCGGCCAAAAATACGATTCGCTTAGCTTGGCGAATGTTTTGTCATGTCCAAAATGACCTGCTAACCCACCACTGTGCTTCTCTTTTAACAAATTTTCTCTCATGGAGCAATTTGGAATGCACAGTTGATTGCCTCTGAACAAAAATCCATCCTGGATCATATAATCTATCCATGGGCTCCGATCCCCGAGAACAAGATTTTCAGCTGCCTCATATGCTTCCCTGAAGTCTGCATCTCCCGTGTACATGTCCTTCAGATTTTCAAAACCCAACGTCTTGACTCTGAACTCCTGCAACAGCAAACATTTCCTGCTCAAAGCATCAGCCACTTTGTTAGCAGTTCTTGAAATGTGCTTGATCACAAATGTGAAATTCTGCATATACTCTACCCATTTTGCATGCTTCTGATTCAACTTATCATGTTGACTTACAAACTGCAATGCATGATTATCACTGTACAATACAAATTCCTTGGGTATCAAGTAATGTCTCCACCTCTTTAATGCCTGTATAATAGCATAAAATTCCTTATCATACATTGAGTACTTCAGCTTTGCTTCATCCAGCTTCTCGCTGAAATATGCAACAGGCTTGTCATCCTGACTCAAGACCGCTCCTATGGCATAGCCACTCGCGTCACACTTCACCTGAAATGTCCTTTGAAAATCAGGCAAGACCAGAATTGGTTGCTCTGTTATCTTCCGCTTCAACAGATTGAAGCTCTTCTCAGCCTCGGCTGTCCAATGAAAAACTTTATGTCATTTTTTCACGGTGTCCATCATCGCTGCGCTAATTCCGCTGAAATTCCTAATGAACTTTCTGTAGAAACTAGCCAGTCCATGGAAACTCCTCACCTCGAAAACATTTCTGGGTGATGGCCAATTCTTAATCACGTCCACCTTCTCAGGATCCATCTTCAACTCATTCACTGATATGACAAAACCCAAATAAATGAGCTCTGTCTTCATGAAAGAACACTTCTTCATGTTGACCAACAACTTCTCCTGCTGTAGTCTTCTCATCACAATGGCCAAATGCTTCAAATGTTCAGCCTTCGTCTTACTGAAAATCAGTATATCATCCAGATATACGACTACAAACTTCCCGATGAATTCCCTCAGGACTTCATTCATCAGCCTCATGAATGTGCTAGGCGCGTTTGTCAAACCAAACGACATGACCAGCCATTCGTACAAACCTTCGTTTGTCTTGAATGTTGTCTTCCATTCATCACCTTCCCTCATGCGAATCTGGTGATATCCGCTTTTCAGATCAATTTTTGAAAAGTAATTTGCCCCACTCAGGGAATCCATCAGATCATCCATTCTCGGCAGTGGAAATCTGTACCCGATGGTGATTTTGCTTATCGCTCTGGAGTCTGTACACATCCTCCAGCCTCCATATTTCTTCAGACTGAGCATTGTTGGTACGGCACACAGACTCAAGCTCTCTCTGACCAGTCCTTTGTCCAGCAAATCCTGTACCTACTTTTTGACCTCCTCATTCTCTCGAGGCGTCAATCTGTATGCGGCCTTATTCGGTAAACTTGCTCCTGGTATGAGATCGATGTGGTGACTCACACTCCTCATTGGTGGCAACGAACAAGGTAATTCATCCACGATGATATCAACGAACTCTCCCAGCAGTTCCTGGATCTCATCTAGCAAGTCGTCCACTCTTGTGCTAGTTAGGACAATTCTCGGTTTCCTGACCACAAATAATTGTGGATCTTCCTTCTTCTCCATCTTTGTGAGAAGTTCCTTCCCACTCATGAGAAGTATGGTACGACTTACTTCCGGTTTCACTTCCTTATCCTTTATCGGAAGCAATTTGTGTGTCATTCCATCCTTCTCTACAATGTATGTGTTCATTCTCCCATCATGAACCACATTTCTGTCATACTGCCATGGTCTACCCAGCAATAAATGACATACATCTATGGGAATAACATCACACAAGATTTTATCATTGTATTCACCCATTTTAAATTCAACTAAACATTGTTTAGTGACACTCACCTGATGCCCTTTTTGTAGCCATGATACTTTGTATGGACTCGGGTGATCTGTTGTCTCCAGCTCTAATTTCTCCACCATCTCGGTTGAAACGAGATTGTCGGTGCTTCCGCTGTCCACTATGACCTTGCACTTCCAGCCCTTCGTCTTGCATGTGGTCCTGAACAGTCTGGTCCTTTGAGCTGTGTCCTCCACCTCCTTCTCAGGTGTCAAAAGAACCTTATGCACCGTCAGTGACTTCCCACTTCCGGTGTCTTCGTTCTCAGCATCGCGCCTCTGCGCCTCAGTGATGTGAGCTTCTCCATTATCCTTCATCTTTTCTGGACACTCGAATGACTTGTGTCCATTCTTTACACATGTAAAACATGTGATAACTCCTCCTCTTCCTCTACCTCGACCTCTAGTACGAGGAAGAGTGTTTGCATCATTATAATCTCCCCGCTGATCATTCTGTTGCTTTCTCGGCTCAACATATGGCTGCCTCTGTGAGGTTCCACCTCTCTCAACCTCACCCCGAGGCTTCTTCCATTCCTCCTTGGGTTTCTGAGTTCTTTCTTGGGCAACTGCCTTGCCTCTGGGCTGACTTCTGCCTCTCCCTCGCTGACCTTGCTTACGGCTCAGCTTCTCCTCAGCTTTCAGAGCCATCTGGTAAGCATCCTCAACTGTTCTGATAGTTGCCATGCTTAATTCATCCTGAATGTCGTATCTCAGACCATTCAGATATCTCGCCACCTTCTCATCATCGCTCTCCCGATGACCTGCTCGGATGTTGAGCTTATAAAACTCTTCGGTGTACTCCTTCACCGTCATCAACTTCTGTCTCAGGTTCTGCATTCGCCTGAACAGTGTGATTTGGTAATCCCTTGGGATGAATTTCGCTTTCATCTTCACGATCATCCTGTCCCAACTTTTAATTTTCTGTTTACCTTTGGAACGTCTATCTTCCTGTAGCTCGTCCCACCATAAGGCTGCATGTCCTTTCAACTTGGTAACAACATGTCTTACCTTCTTATCCTCTTCGATATCTTCGTAGTCGAAGTAGGTGTCAAGAGATCTGATCCAGTCCAACAACTCTTCTGCATCCAAGCTTCCTTCGTAAGCTGGAATATCCATTTTTGTCTTGGAACTCATCCTGGCGATAACTTTGATCAATCGCTCTGTTGATGCGTCCTCTGTTGTGACTTCTTCTGTATGTCCAGCTTCCTCTTCAACCTCGGAATCACTAAGATCCCCAGCACCAGCTCCGCGTCTTTGTGCTGTCTCCATCTCCTCAAACCTTGCTCGGAGATCTCTCATTTGGCGCTCCATTTCTGGATTCCCTGCTGGCCTACCTCTTCTTCGCACCTCCCTGTCTTCGGGATCTGGTGACTGTCTTTCTCTTCTCGGCGGCATAATGGCTTCTCTTCTCTGCTACGGAAAGCAAAGACTTCCCGCTCTGATACCACTCTGACGCAGCACGTGCCACCCGCGTGCCTGCTTCCACCAGGACCTTCTATAACTTTGGCCCGAAGGGCTGTATCCCTCTTTAAATCCCGTATCGGGACTTTTCTGCACCCACAGAATTCTCCTGGTGATCTCCCCTTCTTCTATCGGGAAATCGGAACTCGCAAGATCGCGAGTTCGGCACTCACGAGATCGGGTTTTTCAATTCCCCGAATCTCGATGACTATTTGCTCACAGCGGCCTCGCTCCTCATCGGGAATTTTCCCAAAGAGTTTCCTTCAGATCCTGTGCACTTGCAGCCACAGTAATCCAGGAGAAGGTCCGAGCCGGAAGAAGCTTTGAAGCGGAAGAAATCCTCAAGGAGGAGAATCAACGACCAGGGTTCGCAGGATAGATTCGCGAAATCCCGCTGACCGTCAGATCTGGGAGAAGTGGCGAGGGATTTAACCCTTAGGCGCAGGAAGAACCAAGAGCCATCGGGATTCAGCATATCGGGCTTTCTGGAGGCTAGAGTTCATAGTTGTCGAAATCGCGATTAGCGATTTCCCAAGAAGATCAGGGTCGTGAATCTCAGCGGAGACACGTGGCGCAAGATCCCGGAGAGTCGGGGTTCGGCACTTCGGAGTTCTTGGTGTCGAAAGAACCACGGAGAAATAGCGAAACTCTGAGCTGTGAAGGGTCCCACTGCTATAGTGGTTGGAGTTGACAGGTGTCGCGCATATTGGGGTTTGGGACTTGAAAGGTCCTGTGGATCGTGACAATAGAAATCGTGAATTCCCGAAACGCGATTTCACGATTTACTCGGGAGGCGTGGGGTCCGGGTGACAGCTCAGAGGACAGGTGGCATCGCATATCGGCACTCGGGGAATTGTGAGGTGAGTGCTTTGGGACCTCGTGAATACCGATCTCCCGACGGGAAAATTCTCGATGAGGAGCGAGGCCGCCGTGAGCAAATAGTCATCGAGATTCGGGGAATTGAAAAACCCGATCTCGTGAGTGCCGAACTCGCGATCTTGCGAGTTCCGATTTCCCGATAGAAGAAGGGGAGATCACCAGGAGAATCCTGTGGGTGCAGAAAAGTCCCGATACGGGATTTAAAGAGGGATACAGCCCTTCGGGCCAAAGTTATAGAAGGTCCTGGTGGAAGCGGGCACGCGGGTGGCACGTGCTGCGTCAGAGTGGTATCAGAGCGGGAAGTCTTTGCTTTCTGTAGCAGAGAAGAGAAGCCATTATGCCGCCGAGAAGAGAAAGACAGTCACCAGATCCCGAAGACAGGGAGGTGCGAAGAAGAGGTAGGCCAGCAGGGAATCCAGAAATGGAGCGCCAAATGAGAGATCTCCGAGCAAGGCTTGAGGAGATGGAGACAGCACAAAGACGCGGAGCTGGTGCTGGGGATCTTAGTGATTCCGAGGTTGAAGAGGAAGCTGGACATACAGAAGAAGTCACAACAGAGGACGCATCAACAGAGCGATTGATCAAAGCTATCGCCAGGATGAGTTCCAAGACAAAAATGGATATTCCAGCTTACGAAGGAAGCTTGGATGCAGAAGAGTTGTTGGACTGGATCAGATCTCTTGACACCTACTTCGACTACGAAGATAACGAAGAGGATAAGAAGGTAAGACATGTTGTTACCAAGTTGAAAGGACATGCAGCCTTATGGTGGGACGAGCTACAGGAAGATAGACGTTCCAAAGGTAAACAGAAAATTAAAAGTTGGGACAGGATGATCGTGAAGATCTGAAGATAGACGTTTCAAAGCTTCTTCCGGCTCGGACCTTCTCCTGGGTCCCTCTCCCAGGAATCACGAAGGAACTACCCCCCCTGAGCTTGTCAACTTTGACTCCCTTCAGAGACCTTTCACACACTTCTCGTACTTGATCCTCAACAACTCCCAAAGAGTTGAGTCCTTCAGATCCTGTGCACTTGCAGCCACAGTAATCCCTGTCTTCTTGTGCTCAGACTAGCTACTGAGACTTCAAATTCAACCTGCACTTCTCCTGCACGGCTCTACCAACCCAAATCAACTTCTGGGCGAATGAGAATAAGAGTTTAACTGTCTAGCCTCATCAACGCACTCTATGCGGGTGAATTCGACTGCACTCTATGCAGGAATCTCCTGGCTCAGACAGAGAAACAATTGAAACTTATTCTCCTCTCTCTCAGGCTTCAATTAAGAACCCTGAAAATCACATGCACAGCATATTCAAAGCAAATGCATACGAAGAAAACAAACATTCATGAGCACATAAACAACACACATAGAGAAACAACACCAGTCATGAAATTGAATCAAAGGCTCTCTTCTATTAATTCAATCTGTACATGGGTGTTCTCCACAAGTTCTCTGCTTGCTCTCCTCTTCTTGCTCCTGAATACTCTCTTGTTTGATAATAATACAATGATACAAAGGAGGGTGTCTATATCCATTTTCCCTCTCGAATTCTACAACTATCAAATCTACAATTAAATTCCTATCTAACAGCATTAAATCTATTAAATGCCTCATCTACCTAAGGACTAGAGCTTAAAGGCTCAAGGTCCCCTTTACAATACAAGTGCGCTTCTTTATTAATGGCTTCATTAAAGAGCGGCGCAACAATCCCAAAGTATTTCAAAATGTGGGCTGGCCTATCCAGCTGACCTTTCTGCCCCATGCACTGGCTCGCTTGATGAGTGAGTGATGCTCCTGCATCATAGACTGTCTTTCTATCAATGGTGTAATGGGGTTGAGAGTCCTCATACCCATTTAAACATATTTGAAGTTTGAGCTGGGTAAGGGGCATTTTGTTATGCTCCAATGCGAAGAGGACATAATCTCTTATATTTGAGTTTTTACATACCTTCTATTCTCAGTTTTTTGTATATTTTGGAGAGTATTGACTGTCTAGTTCATGGTCATTTTTGTAAAGTTCTTGATATGGTTGATCCTGTTGTATTATTAAAGGATTGATTTTGGAGTTGTAAATGGAATTATACCTTAATATAATTTCGAGATAATTTTCTACTGGAAAACTTGAAGGAGGGGGCTTTTAAATTTTATTTACATCTCAACCTTTATAGAGATTTGGAGATGAGTAATGTTCATTCTAATGTATGTCTTTGATTATGATGAGGGAGACATACACTTGGATTTTAGGAATCTAAAAATAGTATTGATGTTTTCTCTAACAAATCAATTTTGTTGCACCAAGAGAAGATCGCTTAGAGGGAAGAGATATGTTATATATATCCATAACATTAATAAAATAAAACAACTCTTAAGTTTAAGGTGGAAAAAAATTAATGGAAAAATATAATTAGCATAGATCCATCTTCACTCTATATCCATAAAATAATGAAAGGTTTGCACATAAATATTTTTTATCTTTTACAGTTCTTAATAAATCCAATGTCAATATGTCAATTAGATCTAGCTTAGGTGGTTGGGAGGAATGATTGTTATCCTCCCCACCCAAGTTCAAATCCCGCAGGTGACATGTTGAAATCTTAATTTTTTAAGGTTTATCACTACAAGTGACATGTTGAAATCTTAATTTTTTAAGGTTTATCACTACAAATGACATGTTGAAATCTTAGCGAGTATATTATTGTCATGACCTCGAACCCCATATTGAAAAACCCCAAGCTTTGCACAAACCTCATATGCCATGGGTACCATCCTCAAAATAAAGAGAAATACCTAGTAGATTTCCAATAATATGTATCCCATGGTAAAGAAAAAAAAAACAATATTTTTTTCCAATTTATCATTGTGTTAGAAATTTTTAATTGATAATAAATCAAAGAAAACAAATGTGAAAAGAATTTAGCAAATTAAAAAACAATATATATTTTAACTAATACTAAATTAGAAAAAGTATTAACAATTCACATTCTTATCCTAATTTCAACAATCTACATTAATTACGTGTAAATTTGTTATCATAATCTAACCACTAATATAATAAAACAACTCATAATTATGTTCATAACAATGTCATAATTTAACCTTTTCTTATATTTGTGTTGACAAAAAAATACCAAACATAACCTTGCCTTTGCTCATAGCATACACAAAAAAAAACCAGTGATCATGTCTCTCTCACACACACATTGTTGTCACTGTTATTGTTCAAACTCTCACCAAGGGAAAGTCTTGTCTGTGAGGGAGAGCTGGGGGCAACGAATAGGCAAGCCACCCTCTGTCACATCAGCGACCTTGTCTCTACACTTTAAGGCTAAGGTTTCTAACCTAAGGAGGGTTTTCCTACGGGGTCAAGACTAAGTCCTCTCATTATATTTGGATGGGAAGGAGGCAAGGACTTGGTTTGACTCAAGGTTGATTATCTTCTCTAAGGGGTAATACAAGTCAAACGAGAGAAGACAATTTGTAAAGAGCTTAAAAACAATGTAACTTGGAAAAGCAAAGCTCGATAATGCTTGGAAGTAAAATATTTTGCCAACGTGTCACATCAATGAACCATTAACTATCATTAATTACCATGCAATGTAAAGTATCGAATGTAAATTATGCTAGGCACAAAGCATGTGTTTCATTCACAAAATCATATCCATAAGACCATCCATTATCATTTGATATAGAAGTAAAGTTTATAGATGTAAATAATGAAACTCTAACATGTATTCATGACACATTTAAGTGTAGAATGGACTATCAAGACAAAAATATACCATAACGATTTGTAATACATTTGCAACCAATCAAGATTACATTCATTCCACGGTTTTAACCACCATACTTGTGCTATGGACCTAGTGAAACATCAGTGTTGTAGCAAAACTCTAGTTGACAAGTATATCAATAGAAATAGCAGAATTTATATGTTCAAAATTCAGATTGCAATGTAATAGCTATATCCAAATGTCATCAATTGTTGCCACATAGTGTTTCCACATAGGTGTATAGAGCATTTGAAACAACAAATAGTTGGGAATAGTATTTGAAACTCTAACACCAATATGAATCAACCCCCAGATCAGAAGAAAGATATGGAACGATATGCCCACAAGGCCGGTTGTTGGAGGTGATTCATGATAGGGATGAAAAGGCCAGATCCAAGAAGCAAAAGTATGAGCCAGCGCTATCCAAAGAGACAATGAATATGCCCACACTTGTCCGTTGTATACCTTGCAAAATTTTGATAGTGAAAGGACAACAAACATAAGGTAATGATTTGGCTCTTTGATATGATCATTGAGGTCACTTTCAAGCAATTTAGACCCCCTGAATAGCACAAGTAGTGGAGACCTTCAAACATTGGGAGAAAGATGTATCACATGACTCTTCATAAAGGATAAGTGTTATAGAGTTATTTGCCACCTAATCATTAGTTCATTATCACCTAAAGATCACCTAATCACTACGTCATTATCCCCTAGAAACCTCTTATTTAAACCCTTAAAACCTACCACTTCTTCCTTGAGTTTTCAGCCAAATTCCAACTCGGTCACCTTTTTCCTTCATTGAGGGTGCGACCAAAAGGGATGGTTGCTCCTTTTGGCCTGCCAAGGAGCAACTGGTCACTCTGTCCATGTGTCTAGGGAGCGACCAAGACTAGAAGCTCCTATTTTTGGATTTGGTTTCGATGGATGAGACTTCCCACTGATTTCTCGGGGTTTACCCTCGAGAAGGCTTCCATTATGAGCTCGAGAATATTATCCTAATAACTATATGGCCTTATCCCTAAAGCCCTATAAAAAACAATCTATTTCACATGGGAAAGGAGGAGGAAAGAGTTGGCAAAGTTACTCTGGTGATTTGGTTGCAAGACTTAGGCAAGGAGCTTGGAAGGAGGCCATCTCTTTAGTCTACATATGTAAGTTGTAATATTGCTTATTTGATTAATAGAAGACATACTATATGTTTCCCTCTGTCTAATTGTTCATATAAATTTATGTATTCATTGGTAGAGAATTAGTATAATTGTGTGTTATGATATACTATTAGATCTGTTGTCAATCCATGCATGATTGCTTTGATATTTGGGAAGTTTTCGTCTTCTTTGGTTGTTTTCATGTATGAATCATATCTAAGAACATCCTTAGTTTATGTCTCTATTCATGCCCTAGGCACTAGTAAAATCTAAGGGAGCTCAACTCCCGTAGGGTGAAAAATCCCTACAACAGACTGGCGACCATAGTGGGGAAATTTTTTCTCTATGTATTAATCCCCTTAGATTGTTGAATTTTTGAATCTTCTTTCTAGAGATCTTTGCCCTTTTAAGTGCTCTTGTTCCATCCCAATCATTTCCCCATTGTTTTCTGAGTCTAGTTGAAGAAACCCATATCCCAGATCTGTCAGATCTCATCCAAATCCACCCTTTTTTCATTTCCTAGGTTCGGTCACCCTTTCCCAGTGTTAACAGAGCGACTAACCTCCTTTGGTCACCCTTTTTACTATATTAGGGGGCGACCATACCTTGTGGTCACCCTTTTTTCTCTATTAGGGAGTGACCAAGTCGCTCTGTCTCCCTTTTCAGGGAGCGACCATTATCCTGAGAACCCTTTTTGAAGAGTTATCCTTCAAAATCTTACTCAGCCATGTTTGTTGTGGCCTCTTCAACACTCTAAATCCACCTTGGATCCGCCTTAGATTCCTTGTTGTGAATTTTTTTGCATTTTTCTTGAAAAAATTTCCTCTCTTTCTGTATACCACTCATCTGTCATCTTATTGAACTTCCTATTGATTTGGTCTGACCAAACCTCTCTGCCTTGACCTACTCAAGTAGTCCATAGATCCTTGGCATCTCCTTGAGAGATTGTTTGGAGAAATTTCTCTTTGATTGTTTTCCCACTCTTGCTTTGATTGCTTTGAGTGTTGATTGTTTTTTCAGTCATTTGGAAGACTCTTTTCAATTTTGAAGCCTTGATTTTTGCGTGTTTTAATTTGGAATCTTTGTTTTCTTCCTTCTTATCTACATTTTAGTGCATTACACATTATAGATTGAAAGAAAACAAATAGGAGGAATTTGTTTCGAATTGCATTTACTTGAAAAGAAAAAGAGAAAGCATAAACTTTTGTTGCAGTGTTTTCAAAAGTAGCTTAGGAAAGTTGTTTGCTTTCAGATCACAAAAACTTCATTTCATCATTTGGCATTGTTGTCCATTTCATTGAAAAGAAAATTAAAGATTGCATGTTGTTGAAGTGCTTAGGTCTCATTATAAATGAGTAAAGAACTCCCCTCCCTGCATTAGCTAGCTTTCATCTGCACCTTTTTGGAGTCGAGTCCTTTAAACATCATCAGTTTCACTATCGCACCCTTGAGTAAACCAAAAAGCCATAAAATCAAGCACTTAATAAAAATGATATAGCAACTTTTCTTTTTAGGGCTTGTACATCAACAATAGATCAGGATAGAGCATTGGAATAGGTTGTGAGGTGAACTCTCCAAAAAAACTAAAATCAACTTAGAATCTTGTGATAGGGAGAGAAAATCCAATTTTTGTATAAGCATAGCTGGGACCCCCCTCTCATACAAGGGCTAAACAAGAGGTTGTGTGCGGGAGAGTGTTGGGTATGTGTTATATTCTTTTCTGCATCAGGACCACATTTTTTGGGACCACATTATATTTAGGTGGTTTTTCGGCACATGGTTTCTTTGTTGATGGTTTTCTATTTCTGGTTAAGTAATTAGGGTTTTGGACTAATCCAGGTCATTGGGTTAGGGTTTTGGATGTCATTGGCTCCTACATGTATTTTGTATTGTAAACATTGTAATATGATGAATAATATAGAATATGTTGGTTTTCCCGGTTTGGGTTTCCAGGGGAAAAATCTCTGTGTAATGTTTGTATTTGCCATTATATCTTTTCTGTTCTTTTTCTAAATATCTGTTTGCAATAGATATTGTACAAGGTTAGAATTTACAAAGAACAATGGAGATTACCCCTCTGAGGATTAACCAAACGTAGTGGAACGTTAGTATATTGGGTGTTCTTCTTGAGAATCAATTGTTTTCATTTGGTCTCGCAACTTCGTGAATCCCGAATCCATTCGAGGTCCTCTGTAGTTTTTTTCGATCCTCTGGTTCTCAGTCCTCTTGAAGAATTTCAGACTTGATATCCTGCCCATACTTTCAGACCCGATTGTTGACTATACCCGCCTGGAGGCTGACAGCAAGTTGGTAACCCTAGTGGCCATAATCTTTAGGGTCTTTACACAAGGTGACAGTGAAGGGGAGTCTTCATTGTACTTGGGTCAGACGTTGGTCAAACTCACTCGGGCTCCTTGGAGGGTCATCCACGGTTCTCGCCGTAAGGGGACTTGCACCAGGGTGTAAGTCCATTAAGAAGATCGCCAATGTAATTGATCCACCTCCACATCCCAACCATTTCTCACGTGTTCCTGCAATGTTGGATTTCATCACCAGCTAGTACATTCATTGTGGGAAGTTATTGGTTTGTTTGGTTTGCTTCATACATTTTCTAGCGCATGATGTTTGTTTTCTTAGTGGAGCTTAGGGTTGACTCTGTATCTATGGCGTCAGTCCCTGAGTATACCAATGAAGGAATCCATTTTCCAGGGATATCGTTTGTTTCTCCTTCTGCGGGACATGTTGGTCCACCTTACATTGCAACTTTGACTCTTCTTGGTCCCACGATTGGGTCACCGGTTTGGTTGTTTTCTACTCTGGTGAACGTCAATGCTCCTAGTGCTTTGAATGTAAACACTCCACCCCTGGATCATCAACCTCATGTCGATCCTCCACCTTCTTCGCCCGTAGGGTCTTCTTCCCGTTCTTCTCCTTTGCCTAGTGAAATATCTACAACTAATAACCAGGTGGACAAGAAGAAGAAGAAACAGAAGATTAAGAAGAAGAAAAATAAGAAATAAGGAACGCTTCCAACCACTGCAAGACATCTTGGAAGCAATCAACCAACCTTTGGGCATCATGTTGGGAGTGTTGATGGTGTCGTCATGTCTAAAAATCGCAAACCCAAATTCCCTTACAGGATTTGCAAGGGTGATCATCTTCTCAAGGATTGCCCTGGTATTCCCAAGGTTGTAGAACTGTGGTCTCAGGTTTTTTCTCAACCCATGTGAGCAATTGTTGAAAGTCATGTTGGTGACAACCCATCAACTAGTAATCAAGTTGGAAATAAGAAGGGTAAAATCAAATTTCCTTGCTTGTTATGTAAGGAAATGAACTGCACCTACCTTTGTCCCTGCATGGATGAAGCTTCATATCTATTAAAAAATATTGTTGATGTTCAACAACAACTTCCAACAAGTTACCGTAAAATCTCTCCCAACCCGCCATTAATTGATGAACTGGTCAAACGGATTCCCTCCTCGGTTAGTCTGGTTGATCAAGTGGTCAATTTGGTTTCATCCTCAGTTGACCCAGTTGATAAAGTGGTCTATCTGATTTCTTCATCAGTCGACCCCACTCTTCCATCGAAGAGTGAAACCCCAGTGATCGATCTGAGTACCTCCTCGGTCGATCTGGTCCATCAAGTGGTCGATTCGACATCCCCATCGATCGATCCCACTCCTCCTTTGAAGAGTGATGATGTCGCTCATGTCTTTCTTGTTACTGTGCATTCCTCTGGACAAGGGGGCATTCCACCCATTCCAATAGCACCCCCTCCAAGCAATGCGATTACCATTGATTGTAATGCTCTAACAGAACCTCTCCTCCCTTCTTACATGCCCTTTCAAATCATTGTCGAAGTTTGTGGTAGGCATATTCCTAACACTATAATAGACGAAGGAGCTTATGTTAGCATCCTATCCTCGAATGCTTGGCAAGCTCTTGATTCACCTCAGCTTGCGTCGGTGACTCAGAATCTGTTGGCTTTTAACAAAAGGGTTTGTCAACCTTTAGGGATCCTTCCTCAGTTTCTTGTTACTTTGGAGGGGAAAATGGTCTACATTGATGTGATGGTAGTCCACGACCCCTTGGAATTTAATTTCCTCCTCAGGTGAGACTATGTTTACACCATGCAAGATTTTGTGTCCACACTCTTTCAAGTGATGTGTTTCCCTCACAATGGAAGCATAATGACCATAGACCAACTTTCATTCATTGGCCCTCATATGATGGCCAACCATTCGTCTTCCCTGAATGGTCCTTATATGCCAGCGTCATCTGCCCCACCCTAGGTAAATTATGTGGCAACCTATCCCATGCATTCAACTCTGAATAAGAAGGAATCTCTCCCTTCTTCATACTTAGATCTGGTCATTGACATGGTGATCTCTTCGATGGGACTTTTGGAGCTTGATTTCCCTACCCCTATCGCAATGCTCGACATGTATTCCTTCCAGAGTGTTGTTCTTCCGTCTAGAGAAGATCTCTTGGAAGCCATTATTGAGGTTTGTCCCTTGACATGTATTCCTTTCGAAGTATTATCCTCTTGGAATCCATGATCAAGATGATAGCTATGAGCATGGTTCACATTTCTGTATGAAGCTCGTTAAAAAATGAAACAAAGGTCTAGGGATCCAACCCAACAAAGAGCATAGTTTATTTTCGATTTCAAGCTCATTGAAAAATGAAACTGATTTTTGAGCATAGTTCTTTTCCTGTGTCAAGCTCATTAAAAAATGAAACAGTCCCTTATGAGCATAGTTCTTTTCCTATGTCAAGCTCATTAAAAATGAAACAGTTACCTCTCCCGTTGAGTCGAGTCTTTCATAAGAACTCGTAATTGAACCTTCATTTCATCTGCCTATGACAATTGATCCTATTTGATCCTATTAGAAGCAATCAGTCTAATTTGGCATTGAAATTCGTGATGGGAGAAGAGTTGGCAGATGAAACGAAGCTTAGGGGGCATGTCTCCAGCCTTTGATAATAATTTTGGAGTTAAATCGTTAGCTTCTCAAGTTGGGGGCAAAGTACCAACCACCTACCTTTGGAATTTACATTGGGAAGTGTCAAGCACAATTAGTTTTCGGTTTTAAGCTCATTAAAAGAATGAAACCAATTATGAGCATAGTTTTCCTAGTTTCAAGCTTGCGAAAAAATGAAACCCACCCAAGCATAGTTTTACTTTGTTTCAAGCTTGTGTAAAAATGAAACCAATCTCGCACTTAGTCTTTGTTCTTTCTCGTGCTCGTAAATACATGAGAATAGGTTACCGAACTTAGTCTTTGTTATTTCTCGTGCTCGTAAATACATGAGAATAAGTTACCGAGCTCAGTCTTTGTTCTTTCTCGTGCTCATTAATACATTAGAATAAGTTATCGAGCATACTTTTATCTATTTTTCAGACTCATAAAAGCTATATGAAAAATGAACACTTTGGAGTCTCCTTTAAGCTCTTTTCAGACTCTCTAAATATGAAAACATTGTTGAGTGAGCTTTTTTCCTTTCACACTCGTTAAAAGGTTAGAAAGGGCGTCTTTCAAGTGATAGTTTACCATTTTTTTGGTCTAGTCAAGCATGATTAGAAGAGTTCTCCTATGTATCGTTTTGTACTTTTTCGGACCCTCGGGACTAACTTTACGAAAAAGTTCATTGTGGAGTCTTCTTTACGACCTTTTCAGATTCTCTAAACATGAAAAGACCATCGAGTTTACCTTCTTTGGACTCGTAAAACCAAACATTGAAGGACCCATCTGGGACCGAACCCTTCCTTCTTTGGGTTCGCTAAATATACGATGAGGGACTCATCGTAAGATGAGCTATATCGAGCATCTTTTATCATCCTCAAGCTTGTAAAAGTAGAAAGAGGTACTCGCCACTCATGGTGGGGAATTTTTAGAGGGTTTTTCTTTCTTGTTATATTCATTCTATGGGAACAATTACTACTTTGAGTCACCCTTGAACAATGCACTTGTTCTATCATCATATATAATAGTCAAGTCATCCATTCTTTCTCATTGACCGTCATTTCCATCATGTGCCATGTTCCCCTGATAGGTCCATGACCATTCTTATGGTATTCATCTAAGTTAATGTTGTCGAATCAAGTTATTTGTCGTGCATACTTGTTCAACATAAGTTTACCTGCGTCGGCCACCTGTAGTTCCTTTCATCCTTTTTATCCCATCCATCCTTGTATCAGTTGTGCTCCATTATTATGATTTTCACACCATGTATATTTATCTGTTTCGAGCCGATTGATGAGGGATACATCAAGCCCTCCTTCGACGGATTTCACCCTATCGACTCCAACTCATTATCTAGGATTGAAATCTAGAAACCCATCAATACCCTGGGACTTGCAGACATCAGTGGCATGTCTCCTTGCATTTCGATAGTGGGTTTACATCATTGGCTCATGTCGAATGAATCTACGAGTGTTTGACGTCAACTCCTTTATTCACGCTTTGTAAATTGTACTAGGTATCTTGGGTTCCATCATCATCATCGGTGGATTCCCTTGCGTCTGTTAACGAAATACATTAATGATCGGTAATCAAACCATTTCTACCATGCTCGACTTCAGCTCATTTATTCGCATGTCGTAGATTCATACCATTTGGATCAAGGAATAAGACCTTGGGATAAGATCACACTCTTGTTAGATGACATTCTCTCCCAAGTTGCGATGGAGAATATTCATGGGCACTTCACAGACTGCTCAATTATTGAGTCATCTCATTGATTTGTATGATGTGACATAGATCCACATTTGTACTTGGTTGTGGCTATGATTTCACGTGTGTCTTGCATGGACCCATAGTGTATACTTTCGTGGCCATGATCGAGTCATGATTGGTTCTTGATGGATCCATGATGTATTTTGTTGTGGCCATAATCCCATCACTTGTGTCATGCATGGATCTGTATTGTATTTATGGCGGCTATGCTCTTGTCTTTCTTACCGAGCATGGGTATTCCCACCTCAGGGATATTTTTCCGCGGGATTGGTGACGCTCTTCTCCAAGCTTCTTTGCCGAAAAAATCTGCAACTTGATTTATAAAGTGTTTCGGCCATCAAACACCTCTTCTGACCTCACACTTTGGGGGGCATCTGTTATAGAGTTATTTTCCACTTAATCATTAGGTCATTATCACCTAAAGATCACCTAATCACTAGGTCATTATCCCCTAGAAACCCCTTATTTTAACCCTTAAAACCTACCACATCTTCCTTGAGTTTCCAGCCAAATTCCAACTCGGTCACCTTTTTCCTTCATTGAGGGTGTGACCAAAAGGGATGGTCGCTCATCACCTTATCACTAGGTCATTATCCCCTAGAAACCCATTATTTTAACACTTAAAACTACCACTTCTTCCCTGAGTTTCCAGCCAAATTTCAACTCGGTCACCACTTTCCTTCATTGAGGGTGCGACCAAAAGGGATGGTCGCTCCTTTTGTCCTGCCAAGGAGCAACCAGTTGCTCTGTCTATGTGTCTAGGGAGCGACCAATACTATAAGCTCCTATTTTTGATTTGGTTTCGATGGATGAGACTTCCCACTGATTTCTTTGGGTTTTCCCTCAAGAAGGCTTCCATTATGAGCTCGAGAATCTTATCCTAATAACTATATGGCCTTATCCCTAAAGCCATATAAAAAACAAGCCATTTCCCATGGGAAAGGAGGAGGAAAGAGCTAGCAAAGTTACTCTGGTGATTTGGTTGCAAGACTTGGGCAAGGAGCTTGGAAGGAGGCCATCTCTTCAGTCTACATCTATAAGTTTTAATATTTCTTCTTTGATTAATAGAAGACATACTGGATGTTTCCCTCTATCTGATTGTTCATATAAGTTTATGTATTCATTGGTAGAGAATTAGAATTATTATGTGTTATGATATACTATTAGATCTGTTGTCAATCCATGCGTGATTGCTTTGATCGGTGGGAGGTTTTTGTCCTCTTTGGTTGTTTTCATGTATGAATCAGATCTAAGAACATCCTTAGTTTATGTCTCTATTCTTGTCTTAAGCGCTAGTAGAACCTAAGGGAGCTCAACTCTTGCAGGGTGAAAAATTCCTACAACAATAAGCCCCTAGAATTTTTGAAAAGCACTCAAAACTTTGGAAAAACAATATAGAAGATGCAGTGATGGGGTTCCAATCTAGGTCGTTGGAGCAATAAGGGCATCGATTTATTGTATGGTATGTGATAGAACAAAGATATGCCCAAATGTTTTGTAAAAGAGTGTGATGAATAAGGTATCTTGAGATTTTGTCCACAAGAGTATATTCAGGAAATTTAGAGAGTAGGACAACAAGCAAATATGGCTCAAGAAGACCTTCAAATAAGGTTCTCAGGGCTGCACAAATGATAGATCAGATCTGAAGTCAAAACACAAACCAACCCTAGGGTTTGATATGGTGAAAATGGGTAATAAAGAAAATAGATTCAAACCCTTACAACAAATGCTAACACAAGATGTTCAATTAGGGATAATATAGCATCAACTAGGAAAAGGATATAGCGATTAGGCTCAATACGATCTATCCAAAATATCATGCAAGGTAAACCCTAGATCATTGAAACAAAAAAGGAAAAGGAGGAAATCGATTTGTTTTTCTTTCTTTTTTGGGGTGGTTGAAGACAAATGAAAGACCAGTGCCTTGGTGGGCTATGGGGTCACTATGTCAAATCCAAGTGAGGTATAGTGTTTAGGATGAGGTAATGTTGATGGCACCCGAAGGATTAACCTCCAAGTGTTACCTAGGGTTAGAAGGTTCACTTCAAGGTTGGATGGGAGGATTGGTCCATGGAGAAGCCTTTCTTGGTACTAGCAAGGTGAACTTAAAGGTTGGTCAAGCAAAAGGATAGATCCTTAGGACATCCTACCTTAATGCATGAACAATAACTTCAATGATCAAAGGGGAAAGGTTAGAAAACTTACCTTGAGAACCCTTTTTCGGCCTTCCAAGTTGAGCATTTCACCCTTCTTCGACCTTGTAGTAACTGCCTTTTTCTTCCAACAAACCCTGAAAAGTGCCTATCTAATCCTTGCAAAAATAGCTAGACATTCACACAAGAAAATAAATAGATACTCAAAGAACTATTTAAGTCAAGTTTCTCATTAATCTTCAATGATTTGAAATGGAGGAGGAATATTCCTTTTATAGGTGAAGATCCTCCTCAAATACAATACAATACCATGTGCTAGCTCAATACCATGAGCTCCAAAACCATTAGTCCGGTCAAAACCATGGGAAAATACAACAAATTCCATAACACATCCCATAATATGCTCCAAAAGTTAAACGACCTTCTAGAAGAGGTCCAAATACAATGATAAAGCCACATGTGTGGGCTAGAGAGAGACAAGAAGAGGTGCACCCCTCAAAAGTGGTGCAACATCCCATCAAAGGAGGAATAAGTGAGTCCACTAAGGTCCAAAGCCCTGCAACATCCTCCAACAAAATCCCTCAAACAAAGGAGTGGTCCAAACATTCACTAACAAACTCCCAAATGATGATGTCAACCTCACACATGTAAGCCATCCAAGTGGAAAAGTCAACATGAGAGACACGTGTGGGCTCATCTAGGAAAGTGCTCCTCAAGTAATCATCAAATAATAGTGCCACATCATCATAGGGTCCAAATAACCATGTGTAACTACTTATGTACCATGTAACTACTTATGTACGTGTGGTACAAGGAGGGAAAATAACACGTGAGTGTGAATGCAATGTCCAACTGAGTAAGGAGGCTAAATGTGAGTGGTTCATGTGGCATGTGTGATGACATGGTGTCTGTATCATGGCTCAATGAACTGTTACAGATCTCGAGGTGTGGTACATGTATCCCAATGCACAATACCCACTTGAAGTGATGGGTCTAGCCTCTTAGCAAGCCATTAATCGGTAGCACCTCGTGACATCTTTTAACACAACATAACACATGGGAGTTAGTTTTAATGATTGCCTAAGGCTTACCAAGGGGAATAATATTAACCCTTATACATGCATCAAGTCCTAGGACAACCCATATTTCCTAAGTACCCAGGTGAAAGATAGGCAAAGATGAATAATAATGATGAAGGGGAAGGGGGAATGAGTTCATGTGATGACCCTCAAAGTCTTAGACATGCACGAGTCCTTTTTTATTCATTTATTCATTCATATAGCTTTGATGAGCTAGGATTTCTATACATAATAGCCTTTGAGAGGGAGCTTGGCATTAAGTTACTTGTCCTCGACACTGCTTCTTACTACCCCTTCAAAAAAAATTCTTTAAATGTTTAGTTTATCAAGCAAGTCCCTTTTATTTAGATATTCATGGACAAATCAAGGACTAGGGGCATTGGCCTCATAGTGGGGGGGGCATTGCTCAAGCTTCGTATTATGGCTTTTGACTTTAGCTCTTCACCTCTTATCCTTATTGGCTCATTGATTCAGGCTTTTATCATTCTGACCTTTTCTTTTGATCTTTGAGAAATCATATATGACTAGGATATAATTTTTTAACATGGATGGAATGAATGATATTGGGAGGATGGAATATGGCTAGCATGGTTGGGGTTTGGACAACGTTATCTAAGCTAAGCACCGAGTAATACAAGTTAACCCAAGAAATGACACACATCTAATAGAAAACATGTTCTCCAAGGTACTGTGAGGCAAGTAATAAAACCATGTTATGAAGTGCTTCTAGATATCGTTAGGTGTTTACCATTTTACAACGAACTAAGATGTTATATCACCACATCCAAATGAACATTGAAACACAGAATGTAAAAATGAACCATACTAGAACCATATCATACCATCCATAGTGCATCTATCATATGAGGAGCGGGGATGAAGGTGAGCTACACCACACCTGAGCTAACACGATCATACATCTAATGGAGATCAATAGAAACTTTGTCCGGATCTGGAGAAGATAAGAATGACATCCCATGCAAGCAACAACACAAAACCCTTGTTAAGGTATATGAGAGTTGTCACCCCTGAAGGGGTAATAGTCACTAACTCACATAATAATTCATTTATAAAGACAATATTTTTTTTATTATTGTCACTTGTTTATCCGATGGAAGAAATCGCGGGAAACCCTTCGAGTACTTCCCCACATTTCGTAGATGGTAAATGGGGTAAACCGTTGGCCCTAATTACCAGGCCTAACTTGGTGGGGACATCGAGTGAGATCCAACAATATCAACAATTTAGTTGGCTGGGAACTTGACCCCGAGACCTCTTGCATTATAACCATAGCACTCATCCACTTGAGCTAACCCATTGGGCTATAGAAAATTGAAGGACATGGGGGTGGGTTTTGATCCACATATGTGTGCATAGGTCACAATATCATTTAATATAATATCTATGGGTGCAACCATATGTTCGACCACTAGCTCGAGGTGTCCCCATGGTTCAAGGTTAAGTGACCCTTATTGGAATTAAACCTTACCCATTGATGAAAAACTCTTCACTTTCCACCATTAAATCCAACCCCTTTGAACAACTTACATAATAATTCATTTAAAAAACAATATTTTATTTTTTAATTAATAAAAAATTTTAATTAAACTACACACTTTATTAATGGGTTTATGTTTCCATGTCTTTATGATTTAGAAACAATGTAATTACAACATAATAGAAATGGTCCAAATTGTCCTCTCTTATAATAACATTTATTAAATTCTCTATATAACTTTTAAAAAATTAATAAACAATTCTCAAAAAGGTTTTTTCGTAACAACATAAAAAAATGTTAAAAAATAGAACAAATTAACCTCTTGTATAAAGATGATGTAGTGTCAACGAAGTTTGTTAACTTATCCTATATTTTAAAGGGTTGTGTTATTCCCCTTAATCATGAAACACCAAATACAACAAGACAAACTTGTGGAACGTTCCTCGTTGAATAGAAGTCATTGTTATTCCCACTTAATTTTAAAATTTGGTTGATGTAGAGATTGTGAGCCCACTTACCTAATATTTTATGATAAGCACTAAACACATACATGGGTTTAAATCCAAAAGAATTTGGCTTCGATTCCCATGCACAACATTTAAAATTAAAAAGTATACTCAAGAGGAGTACCTTATCAAAAAAATTGTTCAGTACACCTACAACCAACGTCAGAACGGTTCTCTACCACGCTTTGTCTCCTACCAATGATCTTTGTGGTGGAATTCAGGTAAGGGGAAACAATTAATTTATCTAGTCTGTATTGTTCTAAATTGGTTAAAGTTGTGTTGTGAATATTTAATGCATGATAGAGATTATTTTTTATTCAAATTTATGTTGGTTTTGGATATAGTGTTGTGACACATTTCTATTTGGGGGGTTAAGGAAGATGTTTGTTTAGAAGTTTAAAGTGATGTATGTTTATGATTTTATTAGTTTTAACTAACATATTCCTAGAGGATAATGTCAAATTGTTCATTGTAGAAGATAATAAGGATGTTAATGAATTTTAATTTGCTTCTATTAAACACAACTCATTTCATGAGCTAGAGGATAATGTCAAATTGTTCATTGTAGAAGATAATAAGGATGTTAATGAATTTTAATTTGCTTCTATTAAACACAACTCATTTCATGAGGTGGAGGTGCATGAGGTGTAGGATGACTCTCTCATGATAGGGTTGAAGTTGAGATAGTTAATAAATTGTTTGATGAAACTTATGTTCAGTGATTGTTTGTTGAAAGGCCTCAACAAGTTTTCGCATGCAACAGGCTTTCATATTTCATGAGGTCACTACCAAGGATGACTCTCACTTCAAGTAAATCCTTACGAGTCCACTATTGTTTTAAAGCAACAATTATAGTGAAATGAATGGATTCCCTTTTGATGGTAAGAGGTTAGTTGATGACTACTTTTTAGAACATTATGACATTAGCAAGGATTCCAATGTGCATTTGTTGTTGTGCATGTGTGTTGATGTTCGGAATTGAAGTGCACCCTCTTCTTTTGAGGCTCATTGTTTCCAAGGCATTATCCAAAAGAATTCATCTTACCCTTCAGGTTCCCCTCAGGATCATTCACTCTGGAGAGATTAAACATTAATCCATTTTTAAAGTTGTAGGTGTTGATGATTAACAACTACATTTATAGACAATATAGAAATTGTGGTATAATCTACAAATTTACTATGTTGTGGCCTACAAGGTATGCTTCTAACAAGTGGATTAATCCACATGATTCGAAGATTTCTCCATCTCCTTTTGCTCCAAAGTTCTTTTTATTGTGTATTTTAACAATCATGATGATTGTAGGGCAATGTTAGAAGAGGGTCCACGAATTTACGCTGTGAGAGCCTCTTCATTAAACCCCGGTTTTTGAAGTTCAATCTAGTGACTATCTCACCACCACCACGCTTGTGTGGGTACCTCTGTGGAATCTCCCTATATTTATCTAGGTTTCAAATGTGCCAAGGAAAATTGGAACATCTTTGGGAGATTTCTAAAGCTTGATATCGATGAGGTCTAAAAGGGCATCATTATTTGTGTCTGCATTTGTGTCACACTTGACTTGGGTAAGGGTCTCCCCGAGAAAATATTTTTAGAGAGGAATGACTCTCATTCGATACAAGAATTAAATTATGAGAATACAACTTTCCAGTGTAAATTTTTTCAAGCAGCAAGGTATTTACAGGTTATTTTTCCTATAGCTCCCATCCCACAAGGGAAAAAAGGAGAAATCTAGAAAACCCTAATGTTTAAATTATTATACTATGGCTCCTAGTGCATTTCCCAAAAAGGAAATAATGCATTTCAATCCCAGGGCATCAACAAAGGTTCTCATACGACCCTCGGTTATAAGGGGAAACAATGTGGCAACAACTATACTAATAGAACCAAGCCCTAGTATGCCCTAATATGCAGGTAATTCAAATTAACAATCCCTCAACATGAATGAAAAAGACATGCAACTAAATTATCATGGATCCAAAAAGGAATATAGTCTCTGCATTTGGGATTTTCTTGCATGGGTGAGCGAAACCCCCTTTGTTAAGCTAGGTTGTAAGCTAAACAACAGACAATTGTTAATTGTGGGACAAGCACATGAGAATTACTACAAAAGATAAAGTAATAGAGCATGCATGCAATTAAATTACAAATCCAACCACAAGAATGTCATTCAAACACAAGAACTTGGAGGAAAACAACAATACTCATATATATGTCCAATGGCAAAACATAAAATGAATAACAACACCTAGGGAGAATGGTTGAATGCAAGCGAGCTCCAACACTATCCTTGGGACGGGTCCTTTTGCTTCTTGAAAGCCCTCTCTAACAATGATTGAAGAAGTCTTTGATCTTTGAGGAAAGAACACAAACAAGCATGAGGATGATGAATGGTAGAGATGAGAGAGTAAGATAATTGATGTCCAATCTCAATCCTCTAGCATAACCTTGAAATTCTTCTCTTCTTCAAATGTTACCCCATGGCTTTCATTTATAGAAAAATTATGAATCTCTTGAAGAACTACTTTCAATGTGAAACCTCTTCATTCAAAATGGGTTCCCAATGCTTAAAAGGGACTTTGGCAGGCCAAAGTACTCTTCATAAATGGGATGAGAGCTCGAATTTCTCTTGTACATCAACCTAGAACCACCTAAGTCAGGATTGAATCCTTAAATGTGTTGAAGGGGTCATGCTCACTCGTGTAGGCAGAGTCGTGTAACATTCAAAGGATATTCCGCACAAGTCTCACAAGTGCCAATGAAGATAGGCTATGCAAGTGTACAAAACCACCCACTTTCAAAGTTTTTTTCCTTGCTCTTTGAGGTGATGTCAAGTAGCCACGAGGTAGCCTTATTATGTTGTATTCTTGCCCATTGATAATGTTTATGAACAATCGCCTAAATGTCACTTGTGAGTGAAATTGAGGTTATAACAATTGCCCCCTAATGTGTGAGGTTAGGAGCTTATATATAACTAAAATACATCATCATTTTATGTCCCATGTGCTTGTAATTTTAAAGAATTCTAGAGAGAGAGAGAATTTTGACCAAGAAGAAAGGACTACCCACGAAAAAGTGATGAAGCCCACCTAAGAAACAACCAAACATACTTATGATGGCGATCTCTTATACAAATGAGGCAAGAATTTGCTCGTGAAATTATCAAAATACATTACAATAGAAGATACGTTTGTTTTTTTATCATGTTTGAACATTGTGATCCACTTACGTGGTGATAATAGTGACAAGTACTGAATCATGGTGTTGTAATTGAAAAATCCTTTATGTGGAAACATGTGTCACCCATAGGGGCATTGGTGATTGCAGATGACTACTCATTGGGAGGGGCCTTGGAACATATAGGGAGTTATATGAAGAGAGATCCCACTCGAGGAAATTGATAGCCATACAAGCCCAAGGGTATTCAACTAGTGCAGAAAAACTGGAACCATCGCAATGTATGACCCACCCTGATGTGATAATGATCTAATGTCAAATGTTAAGGGGCCTACTAAATCAAAGAGCAATGATGACTCCCTCTGTTCAATCTGGGGTTCACCGTCAATGATGAAAATGGGAACCATGGTACAACAACACTCCTAGAATAACATGAGTTGGTGTTGATAGGAATGAAGATGTGAGAGCAAAGGACGGGAGGTCCCTCGGTATAAAAAAGGATGATCCAAGTAACCCACAGTAATGGATTAGGATTCTAATAATGGCACACGATATTTGGCCAATGAGGATGGGACTTGACTTCCCGTGGGTGGAGCACGAATGATGGTTGATAGGGGCAGTAGTAATAACCAACCTAGCACAACATGACCTAATGTCAAGAGATAACCAGGCTATTGATTTATGCAAGACTGGGACAGAGGGAAAGTGGATACAATGGAGAGATAATTGATGATGGCAACTCTAGTGAATCATAATGATAGGTATTGGGATACATGGGTGATGTAAACAACTAGAATCATTGTAGACATGAGTAACTAGTGTAGATGCTCCAACCAAGGGTAACAAGGACTACTACCAAAGATGCGATCGAACAAGATGGTATAGATGTTGATGTTTTCCTCATTTTTGAAGTTTTTTGGGTGTTTTGGTATTTTTTTATTATTAATGAATAAAATAATTTGGATACATTATATAGAAGGAGATGTGTACCTTGAGCATGCAACCAACCAAATCTACCTTATGTGGCTAAAGCGGTGAAATCGAACAGGGATGGAGCCCCTAGGGCAAGTCTCCTTGGAGAGGTAGATGACCGATGGAGTGGAATGCAGATGGTCTACTGGTAATGGATGAGACAAGAGGTTGATGGAGTGCAATGAGGAATTTAGCGTAACCAATCATAAAAATTATGAGCCATGGGAGTCCGAGGGTATGGGTCAGCATGAATGATGAGAATGAAGCATGAGGTCGGTTCTCTGAGATGCAGACTATACAAACTCCCAATCTTAGGGGGGAAGAGAGTGGCATGGTTGTCAAAATGTGACAAGGTACTAAAACCAAGGCAACCTAAGAAGGTGGAGTGTTAACGCCTAGCAACAACTAAATGAATGTGGAATTGAACGAATTTTCCTGTTGAGTCGGGATGGGGAAGCCCTAAAGTGATATTCAAAGGGGGGTGATATACTAGTAAATGCAACATATGCAGAGGGGGTATCTACATGCATGTTTGAAGAAGTATACCTGAGAGATAAGGCCCTCAACCCTGTTATGTGATATGGGGGGGAAAAGATGGCTTTCCAACGAATATTTGCACACATAAAAATGTATACCCGATGTGAAAATACTCATGATAGGAAATCCAACTGTGCAAGTAGTGTAAAAAATGGAGCTAGTGAGTTCACGTACCTGTTTGGAGAACTTTGGAGGGGGTAAATGGCCCTCGAGTGAAGGTTTTGATGGTGATGAATGGGGTGTATTTTTTGAAAGGGGGCAATACAAGGATTTCGAAGGTGCGATTGGTGTAGAAAACAAGCTTTTGAGCTCCTGAACTAGCCTTTAAAAGTTTGCGACATGGGTCCTATACATGGGGTGGGGCCCACAAGTCAAAATCATTTGTACTTTCCTAAGTTGACCAAACACTTTGAGCTTTTTAGCTTCCAGACCTCGTTGAACAAAAACCAACCATCATATTTAGATTCCAAGACCACCAGGTAAGAGGACATAACCTCTTCTTCATTTTTGCTCGTTTATTTTTTTGGTTTGGGGCATGTTGGACCCCTACGAAATCCTTTTAGGGTTTTCCAGCATGTTGCATGGCTATCGAATGAATAGTTACACAACTCTCTCACTGTCATTCACCCAACGGTCATGCATCTCGTGGGAACAACAAAGTACACATGCACAATTAGGGTTGCACGATTGTTTGCTCATTGAAGCTACAATCATCATGCAACAAATTCTTAATTTTTTGTGCATGAATCTTTGGGACATGCTGTGAATATTGTATTTTTGGCATTGTAGGAAAATAATGCGGAGGTATTATAGATGATATGACCACTTTTTTGACCGAGCAGTGAGGTCATGAAGATAAGCCAAAATGATATGAGTGAGGTCATAAAAAATGTAAGACATAGCGCGTTGGAAGGTGGCTCCAACATTTTTGAGACCGAAGGGCATAACTCAGTAGGTGAATGTACCCTAAGGTGTGGTAAATGTAGTTGTATACTAATCTACATGGCATATTTGAATCTGGTTGTACCCTGAGAACTCGTCCATAAGATATAGGACCTCATGCCCTGCACATTCATCGATAACCTCACCGATGAACGGGGTAGGGAAGTTGTCTTTGGGACAAACCTGGTTTAGATCATGGAAATTTGTACAAATGTGAATGGTGCCCTATTTTTTATTTACAGGGATGGGGTTGGATTCCCATGACGTGTATGTGATTGGGTAAATGAATATGGCTTTATGGAGTTTGTTGATCTCAGTTGTGATGGCTATGGCTTTGGAGGGGAAAAGGGGCCTTTGTTTTTTCTGGATAGAGGACACATCTAGCCATGTGTCGATATGACGTTTAACAATGGTTGGATCAAGTCTAGGCATTTCAAAATATGACCAAGTGAAAATGTCGTGAAAATCTTGGAAGAGAGCTTTATATGTGACTACCTCTTTGGGGGAATAGGAAGCTCCAAGGAGGATATCTTCTATTACACTAGGTGTCACTGAGATATCCACTTTAATAGTGGAAGAAATGTTGGCCATATTACCTTCTTCAAAAATGTTTGGTGCTAGGAATGGGTGTTAGAACCAATTGATATGTCCATGGGGTATGAAATCTTTGACTTCTACTACGAACACACCTGGTGAGAGAACATGTTGGAGTGCTTCTTGGGGGACAAAGAAAGATCGATGATGCACTGCATCCCATGGGTAATCGAGCGTTTTCGTTGCCTCTAAAATGTCCTTGTTAGAATGGAAGACTTGGGAGGAGAGGTGAGAGTATCTCGAGAGACATGAGTTCACACGAGTGACTTTCGGGTACCATACATGTCACATGTGTGTGACACACCACTGAGTGTTGAGGGGCTTACTAATGTTGAGACAATGCAGATAGAGTGAGACTTTGGCCATGGGACATTTGCAGACCTGCCCTGATGTAGTGGGTAGGCGGTTATACCTAAGGGTAATGAATGGTTATGGTGGGATATATACCCTATTGATGTGGAGATGTGATATATGGTAGCAAACTCATTAGTGTCATTGGCTCCTAATGGAGAAAGGATCTCTTGTCGAGACTGCTCTAGTGAGTTAGTCATAGTAGGAGGTGGTAAATACCCCAGTTGGAGTTATGGGGAGTTGACAAGGGTGGGTACAAGACATTGATTGTTCTCATACTCAGGAGAGAGGCACGAAGTCATTTGAGCTAGGTCAGATGATGAATTCAGTACTCGATGATTTGTGGGCATTAGAAGGTAAAATGGTCAAAGTGCTTGCAAAAGCCAGAAGGATGATTGTTGCATGATCCAATTGATGGGAAGATGTAATAAATGGTGGTGGATCTTGGTTCATCTAATGCTAGTGGTGGTGGTATCTACTGAGGGATAGTAGTTGGTTGAGCTAGAATAGTTGTCTTATGAACTGCGATCAAATTAGTCCAAAACTGGGGTAGATTTGAACAATGGTGAGTGTAATGGCCATATGCAGAACATGTGGCACATGGATGGTTCCTACGCAAGGTCTTGTTGTGCACATTGGTAGGTTCCTTCGTGGGGGTTGGGTAGTATTGGTGTTGCTTTTGGTGGGTGAAGAAGGTTCATTATTTTTGGTAGTGTGGGGCATAGATTCATGGCATGGCCCTAGGCACCATAGAGAGCACAAGGAAAGGGGATATCAATAATGGCTTGGTTATTGTGCCCTACTTTCTTGTTCTTGCCCCAACTGGCTTCCCAGATACTGTTTTTGTCAGGGCGACGATTGGTGCTACGAGGTGTAGAACAACATGAGATGATGATTTTGGTGCTAGTGTGAGTGATGGGGGTGATAAATACCACATAGGTATTCCCAAGGTGAGCCCTAAGAGGCTAAGTGTGGCCATTATTGGATGTCCCATGACTCTTGATGGTGGAAAGAAGAAGGGGATGTGAGTGATGGGATTAGGTAGCTCATTGGCAGGAGATATTTTGTCAAACATAATCAATGATCTTGGCATAGATTGAGTAGTAGATGGCACCGCCTCAATTGATGTAAGCATGCATACTTGGGTTGAATCAATTGGCAGAACCTGAGGTGGTTCACCATGATCTGGAGTGAGTAAAGAAAAATCTGTGAAGATCCTAGGGCCTAACTCAATGTATGATGGGGGTTCCTGGCTTTCCCTTATTAAGGAGAGGATGTTGTCTAGGTTAGATATTAGTTGGGGTTCATAGTGCATGAGTTGATCTATGGTGATGACCTTCTTGTTATAAGGGAACATCATCGTGTGAAATATTTATGAAGCTATTGTTTTCATAGTGTACATATAATTACGTCTAAGGTGGATGTTGTAATCTAAAGGCGTATCTATGACCTTATTGTCTTATTAGAAAAAAATTGAGGCCTAAAATGAGCCTCCTAAGGAAAATAATAATATAATAGTTAAAATAATAAAATAAGAGCTATGAATTTTCAAAGGGAAAGAAAGAAAACCACTTTTTTATCATATTCTCAACTTATCTTGTTATAGATTTACTTAAATATCTAGTGTAGGTACTCGTTGGATCTAGAATTAAATTTTACATCCAAAAAATACACACTCATACTTTTGATAAAACCACTATGAGATCAATTAGAAATACATGAAAAAAAAATGTGTTTCTTGAAAAATAAACACATTTTTTCATGTATTTCCAATTTATCTCACTATGGATATATCAAAAGTATGTAGAGTGGGTACTCATTGAATGTTGAATTTAATTCTACAACCAATGAGTGCTTACACTTGAAATTTGAGTAAACCTATAAGGAGATAAGTTAAAAATATGGTTTTTAAAAAATAGTTTTTATTTTCCCTCCAAAACTATTTACCCTTGTGGTTGACATCATCATCTTGAATCCTATTGGTTCTTTTAAAGTCGGTGTTGATATCACATCTTTTGTTTTGAGACCCATTTTTACCTCAAATTTCTCTAATGATTAAGACAATTTTTCTTACTAATTCAATGAGAACGTTTTAGTAAAGGCCTTCTCGTTGAAGGTGTGAGCTCTAAAGAACCTAACTTCTTCCATATTGTGGTGGACATTATACGAGTAGATGCTCTTTCATCTATAATGTAATAATAAATGGTAATGTTTATAATCGAGACGAGGATTTGGAAAATTGCGAGAGAGGGTTTCCTAGGCTCAAAATTATCCAAATCGAAAGTTATGAGTCTGGAATTAGAAGGGTCATCTACCCCCAACACCGATAGCAAGAATATTTTTTTAGAAGGACGTGTCTAGAGAACTTAAAGAGTTCACATGGTTGTAGGGCACTGGCCCAAATAGTCAACGATGCTATAACTATGAACAACCTTTTGCATGAGGGTTATAAGTGGTGTGTCATAGAGGCACCTTTGGTACATATGGTGTAGGGTCGCTACTAGGATGCATGATCATTAAGGGGTCGTTATTAGGCAGTTGGGTGGTTTTTGTATTGGTAGGAGTCAAGTCAAGGGGAATACCATATTGTCGGTTGTGGGTCTAGAGATGAATATTTGTCGAGTTCATGTAGACATTTTGATAGGAAGGGTCTCTGAGTTGAGTAGGACTCATTGTATGTTCCCGACAGTTGGGAGGGGTCACTAGCTTCTTGTTGGTTTGCTACTACTCCTTGTTGAGGGAAGGGATTGTGTACAACAACTAGTTGCAGTGATGTAGGAAATGGCTGCAAAAGGGAAGTTATCCCCTTTGAGAGCCCTTATTAGACATCATTTCCTTCATCTGTTTGAACTCTGCAATTGGAGGGCAATGATGAGTGTAATGACCAAAGTCACCACATAATGTATAAGGGAAGTTGGTTGTTCTTTCCTTGTTTTGGTTGATTGTTATTACCATTATTTTGATTTTGGTTTCCTATAAAGGCATTGCCCCTAGTGTTATTGAGTAGGTTAGGGGCATTTCCCACTGGTCCTTGGTTTGGGTTTTGTTTTTTATTCTTCCCTTTCTTCTTTCCCTTATTATGTGGGTTTGGGGCATTGGCCAATTTCAGTTGTTCAAATGCTCATATCCGCTGAGTAGGTGAGGGTTGAACAAAGTTAACGCCAATGTGTTGTTGAGCGGGTGATGGTACAGTGACAATTGACGGAGGACCAGGGAATGAGTAGTAAGGATTTCTGTGTGGGGGACTACCATATGAGTTGTAGGATGTGGACGCACCTCCATTACAACTTTAACTAATTCATAAGAGTCCATGCATGTGCGACGAAGCATGCAATCCAGAGGGGGGCATGCTAGGTACTAGGTGTGATGGATTGATCCCACCTTGCCTATTAGAGGGATTGGTGTGAGACACTATTGTGCTCATATGAAGTGGTAGCAACATTTTGAGAGGTGTAGGTTCCACCATAATGGCCACCATAATGACTAGTACCATAAGGGGATGGGTGATTGTATGGGTTGTTGGTATGGGTCATTGAACCTATGAGACCATCCATTGAATGAGATGTCTCAGGAGTCTCTCGTTTGAATGGGAAAGGGTGGGGAGCGTTTGGGATGACTGTGTGTAGATACCTCGACTAAGCATAGATCAGGTCAAAGTGTTGTGCTTTGAGGATGGTGTTGTCTTTTGTCTAAGGTATGGTGGTGGCCACATCTTTGGCAATTAAGGGCAAGAGAGATTTCAAAAACCAATCCAAGAGTTTTCCTTTGACTTCGATCTTACACGAGCTATGTCATTGACGCCATTCGTGGATGTGATCTGTGATATGTTGGAGGTTGTTTTTCGAAAGTCAATAATGATTTGCAACTCTGTGTCACAACGAATTGGTAACCGGAAAAATGTCAAGAATGCATTTGCTAATGACACAAAGTTTGCATGTGATCCTACTGCTTCATTAATGTGCCACTTAGGCAATGGTCCAGTGAGGGTTCTTTGGAACAACTAAACCAAATGGAATCATTTGTGATGCTATTAGATGATCACAATAAATGAAAGGTCATGATATGGTTGGTTGGGTCCTCGCTCGATTTTCCATCAAATTTTGGAATATCTGAGGGGAGCTTGGTTGGCATGGGTTGCCAAATCAAAGCTCCCAGTAGTACAACTCTACCCAAGAGTGACAACATTTATCTAGGAGATGATGATGACCACCAAGGCGAAACAAGGCAAAAGGCACAAATTTAGAGCATCGTGATCCATTATTCGACTCAATCGATGATCACCACTTTCATGACAAGTACATAAGGCATTAACACTTGATATGTAAGTATTGAAACAAGTTACCTCCTATATGTCAAGCACCATAGTCATCAAATGAGAGTAAGTTGAGCAAAATATGGAAAGCATCATCGGTCATATGTCTTTGGAGAACCATGCATCTTGTCTGTGGGACTTTTGTTTGTGATATGGATCATAAGAGAAAAAATCTCCTCTAGTTACCCCTAGATGTGAGGGGGTAACATGTGGCTCCAACATGGGAACATGTGCTCACCGTAGAACACATGAGAACCTTAGCAATATTTGCAACTCCATGACCTACACTCTGCATCAATCTAAAAATCCTGCTACTTCTCACCATAAAACTATTAGCAACAAAAGGGCAGGGTGATATGATCCCCCTAGTATATGGAAAATATAAATGAAATACAACCAAAAAAAATCATCATACATATACATATATATTTAGACGACTAAATTAAAATGAAACTAATTATAAATGCATAAAGTCAAGCAATAACTAAATACAAGCAAGTAAGAAAACAAAACCGAGATGCATAAAGGAAACACACAACATGACCTACAACTACCCTACTCTACTTATAAGAAAAGTAAAATCTAAGTAAAATCATACAACCAATGAAGCCACCCTAACATCTCATCGATGTCAAAAGTTCTACCCTTGTGCTTAGTTATGAAACAAAACAATGACATGTAAAGCACAGAATGATGATGAGCTGGTACAGACATTACATCATGACCAAAAATAGAATCCAGCTCATGAGGAAGGACAAAAACAACAAAATCATGTCAAGGTTAGCATGTGCATCTACAAGCTTGCTCTATCCATCTTTGAATGGGGTTGCAATATAACAATGATGGCTCATCCTTGCTCCAAGTAAGGCCTTCATGATGCAACCCTTGCATCTCATAAGACTGATCCTCATATTTCAAGATGGCCATCTTGGTTCTCATGTACAATGTCACAACTCAAGGCTTGAGATGGGTTCACAAGAAATTTGCAAAATACCTCATGGTTCCCCAACAAAACTGTGGATGAAAAATGGGATGTAAATTCAAATCTTGAAAAAAAAATTGCTCCCAACTTAGGGTTCATTACCCTTCTATATTTGGTTGGAAGTTCTTACAACAAACCATAAGTTGAAAACACTTTTGCCCCATAGATATTTTAGCATCAAAAACATAATTTCCAGCAGTATCTCCAATGACATATTGAGGACAAGGTAAATAAAAAGATGGCTGGAAATTCTGCTACGGAATACTTGTTGTCCTGTGTGAATCACAACCCCGTAAGAGTGCTCTAATGATGATTTGACACATGAATGTTCACCAAAATCTAAACATAGACATGTCTGAAGATTTTCCAAGTGTTTACCTTCATAAAACAGCTCCAAAGAATATGTATCATACCCCGTATAATATGGCTAGAAATTTCCATGAGAAATCTGTAATAAATCAGCCCTATATGGTTGAACAAATCTGTGAAAATATCCTCTTCATGTTGCCAAAAATCTGCATAATTAGTGTACATATATGGCTGAAAGTGAAGATGAAAATTTTCTGAAAATTCGTTGTTCCAAAGGCAACAATTCTGCAATCTTGACTCTAGAATCATAAAGAGGATCCCCTCAAAATGAAAACAACTTATACCCCATTTATGCTTCCCAATATGTAAAAGATCATCAATATTTTCAATCTCATGGTCCATATTCTTCAAACAACTTGTAACCCATTTATGCCTCCCAATATGTAAAAGATCATCAATATTTTCAATCTCATGATCCATATTCCATATTCTTCATTGAATGAGAAGTTGACTAAATCCAAAAATTTCTTAAAAAACCTTCGCTTTCCAAATCATCAAAAAATGCATTCACTTTCCAAATCATCAAAAGATGCATCACATAACTCAAAAAAAAAATTGAAAAGAAGTACAACTTACCACACTCTTTTCTTCATGCGAAAAAGAAACGAAAGCTTATATGCCCTCATCTCCATTAAATGGCGATATGCAGTCCAAAGGAGTTAGAGAGAGCCATAAGAAGTAGTAAAAAAAAAAGGCATCTGTTAGTTAGTCATATTAAGGTGGAACAAACGATCATGTAAAGGTCTTGAGGATCATTAAATAAATAGGATCATGTTAAGGCAATCACTTGAAGATAGTTAATTAGATAGATATGTTGAGGTGAAAAAGCTCATATGAAGGTATTTCCCTCACGATTATCAATTACACATATAGTCATATGAATGAGGCATGTCATAGGAGGATGCTTTCTTGCTTTTACTATACTTGCACCTTAAACCCAGTTTCCAAGTTGGCAAAGATTTTGGTGCATGCACTTTTAAATTTAAAAAAAAAAACACAAAGTAAAGAAAATGTACATTACAACAATAACCATGTTATGTTTGGGTCACTGACACGGAAAAAGACTCAAATTAGTGGTCTGATAAGTTATGTTTGGTGGTCTGATAAGTTATGTTTGGGTCACTGACACGGAAAAGACTCAAATTAGTGGTCTGATATTCAATATTTGAGCCCTTGAACTGAATCAGAATAGTTAGCGAGAACTATGAATAGTCAGCCTATTTTCTAACCTAATGGCTGAACACTTTCTACAGATATTCTAACAGATGCTGCATCTCCTCACTGGGGATCTTGAACATTGACAAGTGTAACTGTTTTTCCATTTGTTTTTCGGATTTCTTTCCACCCAGCCTAATGATACAGGGTTGGTAAAGGCTCCAGTAAAACTAACTGTCGAACTTCATCACAATTGATCGTATCTTTCTAGATCAGAGTTATCTGAGTCATGCCGCCACTTCATTCCCTTTGAGAGGCTA
Source organism: Picea engelmannii (assembly GCA_009831015.1). Lineage (NCBI taxonomy): Eukaryota > Viridiplantae > Streptophyta > Pinopsida > Pinales > Pinaceae > Picea > Picea engelmannii. The sequence continues at coordinate 28,899 of ML797239.1, read as the reverse complement.
TCTATCAGAATAATCTGGTTCGGTTTGTAGGACCGTAGGCTTATGGCCATCCCCTGCCTTAGAGGGTGGGACTGAGACCTCTGTCAATGCACCAGGCTCAGACGCAGTACTTTCGAAAATTATACTTGTGTAACAGTTGTTGCCAATGTGAAAGTATTAGACTTGCACTCCCACTCTCGCTTCACTTTTTTTGTCAGAAGAGAGGGATCCGGGTCCGAAGTACAGTGTGCTGAGAAAATAAGTTATAAATTGAAGATATATTTTCCTCTGCAAAATTTCTCTGCTGGTATGTGTGAATGTATTTGTCACGTATCCTAAATTTCTCATGACTTATATTCCAAACATTATCAACAACACAATATTCTATTACAACTTATAAGGATAAGTATCGGAATTCAGATTCAATTAAAAACATAAACATACTTCTGATACACAATACCTTATCATGGCCATGGTCCTTGTGAGCACCAGGCACCCGCATGGCCTCCACATCAAGGGAATCCACTCTCTTGGTCTTCTTAGCAAGCCTGCGCCTGATTTTGCCTCCACTATCATCATCTTCAACAAACCACCTTGGCGATTCCCCTTCCATTTCATTGCCATCAACCCACCTGGACTCTGATGACAGCAGAGACATTGAACCCTCACTGTTCCCATCCCTATCTTGCTCATCCATCACAGACATTGATATGATAATGGGGTTGACAATGACAAGAATGATACCCACAAGAACAATCAATAAAAACTTAGGAGAATTTCCACAACTGTTTTTTTTTAAAAGCACAATTTTATCATCCACAGAAGCAGCTTCTGCATTCAAAGACCACAATCCAGCAAAAGAAAGAGCTCATCTCACAATTTTATCATCCGCAGAAGCAGCTCCTGCATTCAAAGCCCACAATCCAGCAAAAGAAAGAGCTCAATCTCTTCGACCCACATCGTAACATGGCGGCCCACATCCATATTTCCATTGAAATCCTGAAAATCCTCAGACCCAAATGAATTTTTCCAATGATTTCTCTGAATACGTTACCATTCTTCCATCAGAAAACTGCTCTGAATTTTTCCAATGATTTCTATGAATACGTTACAATACTTCCTTCAGAAAATTGCTCTGAGGTCACGTTAATACCGATAGAAATTTTGAGAACAATAAGCAGAAGATACGAAACAAACTCCTACTGCAATACTCACTCGAATCTCGCATGCCCACCCAACAGATTGCTACTTTTCTGGTTATAAGAATCCATGTCCTTCCCTACGTCCATAACACATGGAGTCGGGCAGCGGGCACGTCGGGAAGCTGCCCGTACTTTAGCTGTCAGATGACACCGGTTGTACACGTGGTAAATTCGGGTTGGTTATTTGATTGGCAGCGGCCCAACCAAAGAGTACCCAGCTTTTCTAGGAACGGTAGACCTCACGACACGTGGATTATTGTTTAAAAACACGTCGCAAAAACCATGAACTTAGCCCCAATTCCCAGTGTTCTCGTGATACATCTATGGGAAAAGAATATATACAAATAATTACATAGATTTTTATTAACTTATTTTTCAATAATTACTTAATAATAAATAATAAAATGTGTGTGGACTTAGTTAATCAGGTGTAATTGAAGTAGTAGTAATTGAAGTAGTAGAGAGGAAAGTTGTTAACTTCTCCATGCAAGGAAAAAAAAAAAAGTATTATGCAAGAATATTCTATCATGATTGTCTTCATGAGCATATCATTTCTTCTCAATGTTTGTTTGTTATTATGCAAGAATATTCTATCATGATTGTCTTCATGAGCCTATCATTTCTTCTCAATGTCCTATCATTTCTTCTCAATGTTTGTTTGTTTTTTCCTTTAATGTCACGCTCATATCATTTCTTCTCAATGCTTGTTTGTTTTGTGCTTTAATGGCATGCTCTAGTGATATGTATCATATTGGGATTGTGGTAGTAACTAGTACATCCATCTAAATTTCAAATCTTTTAAGTAAGAAGAGATATAAAAAAGAATTGAAATGAAATTTTTTTAATATTTAAAACTCCCAAATTAATAATTGATGTGTGTAAGTTAAGATCTCATCCAAAGACCATTGTTATTTTCAATTTTATTTTTAAATATTATATGAAATCCACTTATATCATGTGTCATATGAACATTAAGCAAGACTTTATACATCTTTTTTCATATGGGGTTGTAGAATGTACATTCTCTTACTCTTAATATAAAGATAATTATTAGAGAAAAACATTTTCTCTTACTCTTAAGATAATTATTAGAGAAAAACATTTTTTAGTTTGTTATGGAGAAATAAATTATTCTTTTAATCTCTAAAAGGAAGTCAATCTCCAACACTTTTTTAATTTCTTTCATCTCAATATTAAACATAAACATTATACATATAATTCTTATATGGCACCTTTAAAAAAAAAATTAATCATTTACATTAATAGCCATAAAAAAACTTATAGTTAAATTAGTTAATAATAAAACTATTGTAACTACCTATTTATATGTTTTTCCAAACAAGAAAATTATTCTTTATATTAGTAAATATAAAAAGATTACATCTCTAAAAAACCTATTTCAGTTATCATCACAAAAACTATGACAACATTTTTGAGAGAATTCATTGCTGACATTACAGATTTTCGAAAAATCGAAAGCTCCAGTATCCCAAGTTTTTAGACAAAATTCCAACCTAAATTCAAAACATCACCACTAATCTTCAGAAAAAGAAATTGTCTTCAACTTAAGATAACTAATTCCTGCAAAGATTAGAAAACTTTTAAGCGCCTAGGAGGTCCTTGCTTGTTATCTTCCCACTGGGTGTAGAGAATCGCTCCTCGCTGGAAATGATCTTTAAGCACCTTCTTTGAAAGTACATCCGCTTCCTTATCGAAATCTCTGTAGGCATGATTAAAAGAGATATTTTCAAATAGTGTGCTCATCTTTTTAATTCGATCCTTCCATCCTTCCAGCGCCAAGCTCTGGAGGTTCCCGTTTCCATTACACCAATCTATAATGAGCTTAGAGTCACCTATAATCTGAAGACCTGTAATATGTAATCTTAAGGCCAAGAAAAGAGTAGCCCGGACCCCCAATAACTCTACTCTATTATTTGTCCCAACTCTAGTGTTGAAGGTCCATTTATAGGAAGTAGAAGCATTTAATCTCATAATGCCTCCCGATCCACTATGAGATTCATCAGCTGTAACCACTCCATCAAACCACCCCACTGTTTGCTGAAGCCGAGGTGGGATTTTGAACCTGTAAAGTTTTGGGCTTTTGTGAGACGATACACAAACATTGAAAGAGCTTATGGATTTTAAGGCCACCCCATGAGGAGAAATGATCTCATTATTGAACAAGAGCATGTTTTTCTCCAGCCATATGAACCAACAAACACGTGTTGGTAGCTCAATCGACTTTGGGTGTTGTCTAACCCAAGTCATCATACATTCATCGATTGTGCTCCCATCCCAAAACAATCATGACTTGAGGGTCCCCGCGAGAAGGTTCCAAACTTGACGTGTGAACGAACAATGTATAAACAAGTGGTTTTGAGTCTCCGGATTCTTTCTACACAGGATGCAAAAACTTGGTCCTTCCCAACCCTTTGCTAATAGGTTCTCGCATGTGAGGACTTTGTTTCTCATGACTAACCAGAAAAAAAGTTTTATTTTAAGAGCAATGTTCCACTTCCATAGCTTGTAGCTCCAACCTTTTGTTGTATGATGCCAAATGCTCTTTGCCAGAGCCTTATAAATATTACTTATCGAGGGAATCCCAGACCCATCTCCTCCCGAACACATCAATTCGTCATCAAAATCGCTTAACTGGATGCCTGCCCCCATGAGGGCGCTCCAATAATCTTCCCATTCTTTTGCTAGATCCCCGTAGAGACCTAACTTAGAATTCTCCTGCCAATAAGAACTTAGAAGTTTTGTACTTGTAATATTTAGTGCCTGGTAGAGAAAAGTGACACCATGTAACTTCAATGCCTCAATAAGTTCAAATGATAAATATCATTGTTGGCCCATTCCTATAATACAATCTCTGCCTACCTGGACTGCCTCTCCATTACCTGGTTTCCAACACAGCCAATGATCTAAAATCAATAAAGATTTTAAAATATTTTTCCAGACCGGTGATGCTGATCCCTGCGAGCTATTGACCGATCTAAACCAAGTTGACACCGAACAATAAGTAAATACTTGTATTTAATGACTTTGTGCCAAATTCACGCTTTAGTCAGCTCTCTCTGCAAGGTTTTGGCTGTTAAAGCTTTATTGAAAAATGAGAGATTTCTCAGACCCCACCCTCCTGCCTTCTTCAGCCTAGTGATTGTCTCCCAATTACAAAGGTGCAATCGATTCCTGTCACTACAGCCTGACCATAAAAGGAGAAAATAAGCTGACGAATTTTTACTAGAACTGAATTAGGTATTGCGACCAAGGGCATCCAGTACACCGGTTGACTCTCTGTAACTTCCTCTATCAACACTAATCTTCCTCCCAGAGTAAGCCATCGATTACACCAGTGATCAATTCTCCTTTCAAACTTTTTAATAAGCTAGCACCAATCCTCCAATTTGTAGCTTGTAGGCTTGAGAAAAAATCCCAGGTACTTAAAGCCTACATCTAAGGAGACGAAACTATATGGGAAAAGCTCTTTAAAAGGCGCCAGACCTGTATCATCTAAGCCCACCACATGAAAAGTAGACTTTTCCAAATTTATCTCTAATCTAGAAGTGTCTAAGGTCTTCAGTAACTCGGCTATCACCTTCCATTCCTCAACACTAGCTCTGGACAATATCAAAACATCATCGACGAAAAGGAGATGTAATATATTAGTGATCCTTGCAACTTTAACTCCAGTCAGCTTCCCCGCTTCTTTTTCCTTTTTAAGAAGAATACTCAGTCCCTCCATCACCAGGATAAAAAGTAAAGGAGACAGCGGGCAACCTTGCCTAAGTCCTTTGCCTCTATGAAAAAAATCAGATGGTTCCCCATTGACCAAGACTGCATAAGAAACTGTTGTGAAACAACTCATAATCTAGTTTGTAACAGTCAAACCAAAACCAGTTTTGATCAGGATCATTCTTAGGAAATCCCAGTTGTTTAAATTGTATGCCTTCTTAAGATTGAATTTAAGAATGAGAGCCTTTTGATTCTTCTTTTTTATACTATGGAGGCATTCCTGTGTCGTGCCAACAACGTCTAGAATTTTTCTGCCCTGAAGAAAACCTAGTTGCTCTTCCGAGAAGTCGTTAGAAAGAATAGGCCTCAGTCTATTTGCCAACAATTTTGCAATAATTTTGTAACAAAGATTACAAAGTGAAATAGGTCGAAAATCACCGAAAGATGTTGGTTTATTCACTTTCGGAATAAGAATAAGAAAGGTGGCATTTAGGGCTTTTCTAACTTCTCCCTTTCTTCTAGATTCCTTTACCATCCCTAAAAGATCCTCCCCAATCAGCTCAAAGAAATGGAGAAAAAATTCCACAGTCCAGCCATCCGGGCTTGGACTTTTATCTTTTGTAAAAGCCTTTAGAATATCCAACAATTCCTCTAGAGTACACAAGCTCTCTAACTGAAGAGATTCTTCATATGTAACCATGCTAGGGAAGAGACTAACTACTTTAGTCTGTTCTTCACTAAGGATGCCCACTGTCGATCCCAGATTTTTGAAGAATTTAACCGCCTCTTCTTTTATATCCCTTTGACCCGTAACTTCTTGGCCTGTCTCATTTTGAATTTCCCATATCTGTATCCGGTTTTTTCTATCACTAGCAAAGTGATGGAAGCATTTAGTATTCTGGTACCCACTCTCTAACCATAGCGCTTGACTCCTTTGTCTCTAAATGTCTTCCTCTGCTGCTAAAAGCTTCAATCTCTTTGATTCCTTCTCTTTTGTCTGACCTGACAACTTCTCATTGTTCAAATCAGTTAGAGATGAATGATACAACTCCTGTAAATCCACTTCCAACTAACGCAATTTTATAGCAGAAAGGTTTTTAAACCGAATCACCCATATTTTTATAGTTGATTTTAAACTCTTCAACTTCCATACCAATCTTCTTTGCAATCCTGGTTGCTGCAGAAATTTTGGGTCCTTCCAAACTTCATTTACAATATGTGAAAACTTCGCCTCTTGTAACCACTGGGAATTTAATTTGAAAATATAGTTTTTACGTTGAAAGTTTCCATCTAGCTGAAGAAGAACCAAAGCGTGATCCAAGATAAATGGATAAGCCACCCATCCACGATATCTGGCAATCTTCCTCAACAGGTCCGATGCTACAAACGTCCTGTCTCATCTCTTCACAATACTATCCACTCTCTTTCTTCCATTTCGCCACGTAGGCACCACGTCATCTAGAAAAATGTCCACTTGACCTCCATCAATGAAGAAATCTTTTAAAAACAACGCCAATGGATCAGGATGACCGCCCTCTCCCCAGATTTCACCTTCATTCAACGTGAAATTGAAGTGACCAACAACTATTAGATTTTTAATAGACAAGATACCTCTATCCCCAAGTTTTTGCCAGAAAGATTTTTTGTCAGTACACAGACCATAAACATTTAAAAAAGACAGCTGATCCTTTAGCTCTAAACTGGTACCTGTCACAAGTAAACCACCACAATAAATAAAAGGTTTGAGTTTGAACTTTTTAGGATCCCACAACACCAACAAGCCTCGAGATTTTCCTACAGAGCTTACAACAGTCGAATACCAAGACGGTTTTAGTTTCGAAAAGAAAATTCTAGCCCTTGATTCATCAACCATAGTCTCTTGAAAGAAAATAATGTCAGGACGATTTAATAGAAGAAGACGTCGCATTGAGGCAAGTTTTTGGGAGCCCTGCACTCCCCTAATATTTAGTGACAACAAGATCATGATCTAGCGCATGCTAGGGCTTTAATGCCTCTAAGCGCCCCATGATCAATATCAATCGAAGAAATGTTAACCGGCTCCATCAAAGTAAATCTTGCTCGCTTCCGAGCACTTCGGGTCTTTACCGGGGAGATCTCACATCCCAGGCCCCATGACCAAGAAAAACCCTTAACAACCAAAGCAGGTTGCCCCTCCCTAGAATCAATAACTTCACTAGCCAATGTATCAGTAGAAAGAGCATGAGATAAAGTTGTATTGCCCCTGTAGGTAGGTAGAGGCATCGGTTTGGGAATCTCTTGTAAAGCAGGGACTAAGAAATCTAAGACTGAACTAAGTGTACAGTCACCCCGCTCCACCTCCCATAATCCAACACTACGACGTAAATCCTAGACTGAAGAGAAAAGGGCCACTTTAGTCTCACTTAGTAACTGATCTTCACAATGTAACGAAACCTGTCCCAAATAGTGTCCCACTCCATGAGACTTAGAAGCAGCCAGGGTCCCACCCCTCCCCAAGTCACCCACAGACCTAGGCAGCTCCAAAGTGGTAGCAAATGGAGAACCACCTACAGGACTTAATGACGGACCCAAAGGCAAAATAGCAGGTTCAAGAGAATGATTTTGTTCACCACCCCGAGAGGAATTGCTTCCCGAGATCCGCTACTTCACTAGAGGAAACAAATCCATAAGGGACTCCAATTTTGGGGAGTCTAAAGGCTCCGAAGACTGTGAGAAGCTTGTTTCCGACCCAAAATTCTTATCTAACGAATCCCTTTCACATGAAGAGAGTGAAAAGTAAAGGGTGGGGAAGAGTTTTCTCAACTTACCAAAGAAACTGTAGTCTGTCTTGCCATCCTCGAAAGGCTCGCCTTCGAAGTAGCAAGCATTCCAGCTCCTCGAAGTAACTTACGGAGTATCAACGCTGGTAGGCCTACGTAGCAAAGAAGACTCGGAGGATGTATCTTCCGGAAAGCTCCCATGACACTCATGGCGAAGATGTCTTGTTTGTCTCCATCGGATACACCGAAAAGGAATTCCCAAAAAATCAAGTCTCTGTACTCTCTACATCCCCTGCCACTCCAACTCAACAACTTATGGAAGGCCAGCATGGATATCAATCGCAACCAAAACTTTAAACATACGTTTATCCGATGCTAACAGCGCAACTTCATCCACGACAAGAAACCGACCAAGACCATTTGCTATTTCAACTAAAGCTCGCTTATTCCACCATTGTAGTGGAAGACCAGGTAACAAGACCCAAAGGTGACGGAATTGAAAATAGTCCCGTGAAGGGTCGAAGTTTATTCTCCATCTCTTAAGAATAATGCTTCCTCCCTCCACCACCCATAGAGTTTCAAGTAAAACAGTTGCATCCTCAGGGTTCCTACACTTAAAATCGAACCATCCTCGGGCTAGGTAAAACACCTCCAGATTGTAACCTATGAGCGATTTCCAGGTTGAGTCTACCTAGCTCTCAATCGACATATGAATGAACCTATGGTAATAAAATCTCCCAACAAGCATGCACATATCCATCGTGCAAGCGTCTTCCAGTCCAATGTTTGAACCCAAGATAAATCTTCGCTTCACTTTATTTGCTTTCCACAACTTAAAGTCGCCCTGGTCTTTCCTACTATACTGTGCTCTGCCTACCTTAATGAAAGGTTCTTCCAAATGTTCCAAACCTCTTTTCTTCTTCCCAGAAGAGAGATCTCTAGAAACACTATTATACTTTGCTCCAGACAACTGCACAGAGCCTAAAGCAATCTCCTCCTGGCGCAAAGGAAACGACCGAGGCAGGTTTGGATCCCTAGCTCGACGAGAAGTACCTTTGTCATTCTGTGAGCCAGAGGGTTCAAACTCCTCGTTAAACAGTCTAATGCATCTCTAGTTGGCCTTGTCGTCTGCACTCATAAGTGCAGTGACTCCAACATCCGTCATGGTGTGTTCAGAGCAAGCCACCTAACCCTCCTCAAAACGACGAACAACCAAGAGACCGGCTCAGATACTACTGAAAAGACACTTGCCTTACCACCAAAATGAAGCTTGAAAAGACCCGCCCAAGTGAACATTAAAGTTCACAAAAAACTAGAAACACCTGCACTAACTACAGAAGCGCCACGCTACCCCTAATCTACCCTCATAATCCTCATACACAAGTGCACTCCCCAAGGAGAGGCCTTAAAAAATAAAAATCAACCTGAACCCACAACTAAGAAAGGAGCAAGAAGTCATCTAAGCCGAGAACTACCCTCTCAAATAAGATACTAAACTATTGTCTATCCCTCCCCAAAACACTCT